>LLCB01000244.1:0-90843 GCA_001414345.1 Hymenoscyphus infarciens | reverse complement strand
TTATTATATAATATAAAAATATTAGTCTCTAGATATTTAGTATTTTTATAGAAAGTATAATAATACGAAATATATATAACTATTAAAAAGATATATAAGAGTATATTTAAAAGAATAATATATATAGTTACTAAGTACTAATATAGAAGAAAAGACTAAATTAGCTTTCTCTTATTTTAAATAGAAGTATCTATATATAAGAGATTAGATACTACTAAGGTCTAATAATAATAATAACTAAGTTCTTTCTAATATAGCTAAAACTAAATAATAAGAGTTGAAAAGCTAAATATATAATATCTAAATCTTAATCTTTTTTATATATAAATATTAGATATTAATATCTTTTATATCTTTAGTTATATAAGTATTAGTAATTTATACTCTTAGTATAGAGATATTAGTAATTTTATAAATACTAGTAATTTAAAATAATAAGCTATTATAGAAAGAAGCCTTCTTTTAAAACACTTCTTACTAATACTAATATTACTTTTAAATAGAATATATATTATAAGTCTTAGAAACCTTTTATTTTAATAATAGATAATATATATATAAATATATTATAAGATAATCTAATTATATTTTAAGCTATTAAAAAAACTCTTTTATTTAAATAATACTTAAAAGTATTCTATTTACTAAGAGGTTTATTAGTTAGTTAAGATATACTACTTATACTTATTATACTAGTTTCTAATAAAAGTATTATATATCTAGATTTTTAATATTTTTTAATTTAGACTTCTTTTAATACTATAAAAGAAGCTAATATACTACTTTTAAAAAGCTATATTTAAATATTAATTAAAGAAAGAACTTTATAACTATAATTTAAACATAGTTAAAAAAAAGCTAATAAAATATCTTAGTATTTTATATAAGTAGATATTAATAAATCTATATATCTATACTAGTACGAATTCTATACTACTAGTAAAGAGATATATAGAAGTATATTTAAAACAATAAGATATATATAATTTATAGACTTAAATACTAAGATAAAGAATAGATTATTCTTTTTAATATAAAGAGAGATAAGATATATATAAGAGTTTAAAGAATATAAACAAGGTTTTAGATATATTTAACTAGTTTTAGAACTAAAACTCTTCTAATATAAATAGTAATTATAAATAGCTAGCTATTATAAAGCTATAAAAGAATAATTTATTATAGCTATTAACGCTTTATATCTAATTTAGTCTTTTACTAATAAATTATTTATAAACTCTTTTAAAAATATTCTTCTTAGTTTTTATAAATATAAATACTATTTATCTACTAGTTTAATTAAATAATCTATCTTTTACTAATAAAGAAGCTAAGCTTATAATAAAAGTAAATATATATAGTATAAGAGCTATATTATATTACTAAGAATTATAAATCTATAAGTATATAAAAGTAGTAGTAGTAGAAGAAATAAAATTTAAAATTTTTATTTTTTTTAATAACTATAACTTTTATAATAATCGAGTATATATGATTTTAGTATAATCGAATAGCTTTAATATATAATTCTCTTAACTTTGAAGTATAATTAAGTATAAAAGGTGGTAGTAGAGGACGTTGAATTATGAGATATTTAGACGCTGAAATGCTAAAAAGTTGATTTTCTAAAATGTCCGAGAGGGTCGCTAACAGCCACCATAGAGGAGGGTAGTCACATGATTGATTTTCTCCTTAGCACGGTGTCGCCAGCCACCAAGTGATCCTTGCGCCTCCCGTCATGTTCTATCGACATGCTCACTTCACTTCTTTTTCTACTCACCTCAAACTTTGTATCACCATTGCATCTATCCAACACGTTGCTCTGACCCTCTACATCCATACCATTGCATTGCACCTCACCTGCTGCTTCCTCCATCACCACCAATGACTCTCTCTCCTCCCTTCGTCTCCGATGCTCCCAGTAGACTCTACGACGGAAGTAAGCTGCATCTCACGGGCCCCGCTTCCCCACCCACTCACCCATTCACCCACTCCCGGCCAATCTCCTCAACCTCACATTACTCATCCCAGCTCTTCACCGCTGGATGGAGGTAAATCAACGTGACGATATTCCTTCTCAGAGCATGGGAAAAGAGAAGCATGGGATAAAGTGAAGCAGCCACAGCTTATCAAATCTGATCAAGAGATCCGGCCGAGATGTGAATGCAACATGCTGCATGTTGTGGAACGAGCAAAGTGTATCAGGTGAGAACGACTGGTAGAGAGAAGAATAAGTGCGATGAGTAGTCTTTTCATATCAGTCTTCCCAATTTTCCCTTCCCAGACCCTCGGTGAGGAAGAAAAGAGGCACATTTTCAGACGAGGTAGGAATCTCAGAGGCGAGCTTACAAGTGTCGACCAGACCAGACCAGATCCAACGGGCAAGTCGAGTCGCACCCCCAAGCACAAGTCCACGTCTTTGGGATGCACTTGAAGGTATTGATCTTTAACATTTTATATCTTTCATATTTCACTTCCCCATCACTTGCATGCGCCGCACCCCACAGCTTCCGATTGTCTTCCGATTCGCTCCCCCCAAATGCCTCCCACCTCTTCTCCCGACTACCTTGACGGGTCAGGTAGAAAAATTCCCACTTTTGTCACCAACACAACCACCTCCACCTCACGTCCTCACGTCCTCACCTGTGCCTCACCTTCAAACCATTCGCACGTCTTCCGCGACCTTCTCTTTGTTGCCTAGTGTGGTTCTTTGCTCTGCCCCCCCCCCTTCCCCCTCCCCCTCCACCTCTGCATATCAACATATCGGAATCCATCTTGAACGCCAAACTGCTGCAGACTCCACATCACGAAATACGAACCCCCCCCCCACCTTTTACACTTCGCCGTTCCCTTCACAGTCAATAACCTTGTGCAGGGAAAATTGGTGTTGCTACAACAAGAAAAGTAGCTTTGCCGCCACACCGGTTGACTCAGAGCTTTCCGCCTTTGCTGCTCTCAATCAATTCCTGTTCGCTTGTGGGGTTTGTTACTCATACAAAAAAGACAGACGTGACCAGACAGGAGTTCGCGTCGTCTCTCTGTCAACACCATCACCACCGCTGGTCCTGTCGTTAACCTATCTCACATTCACTTTTTTCACGACAACTGATTATGCAACATTCTAAATCCAACTAGATTGGACAATGTTAATTGAGATGCGGCATCTTGATACAAGATCGGTTGCTGCAGGGGCCGTGGGCATAGTCTTGACTGCGCTCCTCACTCTGCCTTCGCTCTTTGGTCTGACCTCCCATCTTCAAACAGTCAAGCGCAAGGAAAAGGGCTATCGAGATCAAGATGGCGTCGCAACAGATGAATCGCTTGCAAAATATACTGCCACAATCCCAAAGATAGCCATTGCCATCCTCACGCTTCTGGGCTTCCTCATTTCAATTTCTCTGGCTATCCTTGGCACCCTTGATCCTCACAAGGTCATGTTCTTGGAGAGTTGGTTCAATGTCGCGCAATGGGTACGTACATACATCGATATTCGCTCTACCAACACGTACTAACTCTTAGCAGGCTTTCATTCTCATTCAAGCCATTTCAATCTCGACCACCCGAGATACCCTCCAGTCATATCGTCTCGGTATCTTCTCGGCTCTATCATGCCTCCTTCATCTTGCCATCCTGCTCTTCCAAGATCAACTGCTTGCTCAAAGTCCTAGACTGAGTACCTCGTCGCCAATCGTGGGACTCCGAATCGCGGAGCTTTTCTTGGTAGTATTCGCTGCATCTGCAAGCGTATGCATCCCTCGACGACCGGCTGTGTTCCACAACGGCCATCCTGTTGATGGGATGCTCACTACATCCGCTCTGGGACGTTACACATTTTCCTGGGTTGGTGGGTTGCTTAAACTGGCGAGAGACAAGAATCGACTCAATCAGAGTGATCTGCCCGCAATGGACCATTACACGCGTGCAAAGGATTTAAGCGATGCCTGGGGGCGGAGAACTCATAAAAAGCCACTTTGGATCGAGATCTTTCTCGCTCACAAGACAAAATTCATCCTTCAATGGGGTTTGACACTGATACAAGCTTTTGGAATCTTTGCACCACAATTCATCACTTTTCACATCTTGCAGATTCTAGAGAAGAGAATTCCAGGCCAAGCTGTGGGTTCAGATGCGTGGCTATGGGTTGTTGCACTCACCGTCACTACTATTGCGGCATCATGGATCGAGGTACGTCAACTTTCGGGGGACATTTCCTTTTTCATCATTCAGTCTATGGATCGTCCTCCTCCCACCCTGAAAATAGTTATAACCCTATTCCAAGAACTGTGCTGACATTATTTCTTGATACAGGCATGGCTGTACTGGATTTGTTGGTCTGAAATTGCGATTCCTATCCGATCTCAACTTTCAAGTCTCATCTTTCAAAAGGCCATGCGAAGAAAAGACGTCAAAGGAGCTTCAAAACCCGACAGAAAACCCCCCGCTGAAGCATCGGAAACTGCAGGTTCGTTGGAAGGCGACGAGGACAAGGAGGAGGACAGCGACCCAAAGGGCAAACAAAATACAGTCAATTTAATTGGTGTCGATGCAAAACGTGTTTCCGATTTTTGTTCTTTCAACAATTACTTCCCAGGAAGTGTTTTCAAGCTCGTCATCTCATTCACATTCTTGGTGAAAATCGTTGGCTGGGTACCCTTGCTCTCTGGATTTGCAGCCATGATTGTCATTCTTCCCCTGAACATATTTTTCAGCAAGAGATATTCTGCTGCACAAGATAGGCTCATGAAGGTCCGAGATACGAAAATGGGAGTTGTCACTGAGGCTCTGCAAGGTATGTGAGAGATGTATTTGTGGCTATTCAAAATCTAACCCTTTCAGGTATTCGACAAATCAAGTTTTCTGCCCTGGAAAACAACTGGCACGAGAAGCTAGGCAAAGTCAGAAACAAGGAGTTGGCTGAACAGTGGAGTGTGATGAGTTCCGACGTTGTCCTACTCTTGTAAGACTCTCCTGTAGTCATGTGGGAAGCTAATTAACATTTCATAGCTGCTGGATCACAAGTCCCATCGCTCTTGCTGTGACATCCCTCGCAATGTATTCCTGGCTATATGGAGATCTCACACCTTCCGTCGCTTTTACTTCCCTCGGTGTTTTCGGCAGTCTCGAGGTTACCCTTGGTGTCATGCCAGAACTTACAACCGATTTGATTGATGCTTGGATTTCCATCAAGCGAATCGAAAAGTATTTGAATGCCCCTGAGATCTCGGAAAACACCAACGATGGACCAAACATTGCATTCGAGAATGTTTCCATCGCATGGCCTTCGGACGAAGAAAAGGAAGATGGGGATGAGCGTTACGTCCTCCGAAATATCGATATATCCTTTCCTGAAAAGGAACTTAGTGTCATCAGTGGCAAGACGGGAACCGGAAAGAGTTTATTGTTGGCCTCTATCCTTGGCGAAGTCGACGTCTTATCTGGGAAGGTAACGATTCCACGACCACCCCCAACCCACGAGAGACATGACCATCTTGCTACGAAGGATAACTGGATCATACCCTCGGCCGTCGCTTTCGTTGCTCAAATCCCTTGGATTGAAAATGCCAGTATTAAAGATAATATCATATTTGGTCTGCCCAACGACGAATCTCGTTATCAGAAGGTTATCGAGGTTTGCGCTTTGAAGAAGGATTTGGAAATGCTTTCAGATGGTGAACACACGGAAATCGGAGCTAATGGTATAAATTTGAGTGGCGGACAAAGATGGAGAGTCACATTTGCTCGTGCTTTATATTCGAGAGCTGGGATATTGGTTTTGGACGATATATTCAGTGCAGTAGATGCACACGTCGGTCGATACATCTTTGAGAAAGGTCTCACAGGAGAACTGGGCATTGGAAGAACTCGGATCTTGGTCACTCATCACGTCGCGCTTGTCAAATCGAAAACCAAATATATTGTCGAACTCGGAGATGGAACGGTGGAAAATTGCGGTCTGGTGCAGGAATTGGAAGAGGACGGAACGCTACAAAAGATCATCAGCCATGAGGAAACCGCTCAGGAGATACAGGAGGACCAAGAAGAAACGGCTGTCAACTCGGAAGAATCTTCGGATGTGGAAAACAACGAACCATTGAAGAAGGTCGACTCCAAGATTCCAACACCCAAGAAGTTCGTCGAAGATGAAAAGCGTGAAAAGGGAAGAGTGAAGACGGCTGTTTACATGTCCTATTTCAAGTCTAGCGGTGGCCTACCCTTTTGGAGTGTGGCTCTTCTTGCTTTTGCTGGTCTTCAAGTTATCCTCACAGGTGAGCTCGACTTCCTAAGCAGATGAGCCTTTACTAATGCTAGCCACGCAGGTCGTTCATGGTGGCTTCGTCTCTGGACTCAGGATAATCAGCATACCAGCCTAACACATACCTTTACTTATGCCTTCCAAGTCCAGCACCTTGCACCTCAGTCTACGAGCAATGTAGCCACCAACTCGGAACAACATGCTCATGGTCTCATATTCTACTTGGGGATTTATATCGCTTTTTCCGTTGCAAATGCTATCGTCGGCACCTTTAGGTATTGGTGGGTATTTTCAGGATCTATACGTGCATCTCGACAGCTGTTTGACAAGTTGAGTTTTACAATCTTGAGAACACCATTGAGATGGATGGACACGGTTCCGTTGGGCAGAATCTTAAATCGCTTCACGGCAGATTTCGCCATTGTAGACTCTCGCCTCGCGCTGGACATGTCGTTCTGTGGCAACAGTTTCTTTACTCTGACTGGGATCATGGCTGCTGGGTAAGTCAATTCAATGAATAGAGCTCTCCCTGTACCCCCCCCCTTACTAACGTACCATAGTGCCTTCGTTTCCCCATGGGTGATTGCCATGTCGGTAACCCTCATGTCCATATGCATCTATATTGCCCGCCTCTTCATGCCCGGAGCACGAGAAGTCAAACGCCTCGAATCCAATGCCAAATCGCCAGTCTTTGAACAATTCGGCAGTGCGCTCACCGGAGTGGGCACCATTCGGGCCTTTGACAAGTCGGGTGTCTACATCGAGCGAATGTTCAAGAAGATTGACGATCATTCTTCCTCCTTCTGGCACCTTTGGACTTTCAATCGCTGGATGGGATGGCGCATGTCGGTCATTGGCGGACTCTTCTCTAGTTTCGTCTGTGTCCTTATTCTGCTGATGAAACGTATCGATGCTAGTCTTGCGGGTTTTGCATTGAGCTTTGCCTTGCAGTTTGGACAGGTTGTTATCTGGACTATTAGACATTACACTAACGTGGAGCTGGATATGAATGCCGCGGAACGAATTATCGAATACACCAACCTCGAAACCGAATCACAAGCGGGCATCGATCCACCAGCGCACTGGCCCGCAGAAGGAGTCCTCGAAGTAAATGATCTCGTCGTCGCATACGCACCAGAACTCGACGCAGTTCTAAATGGCATCTCCTTCCGCGTTGAACGAAATGAACGTGTCGGCGTCGTAGGTCGTACCGGTGCAGGCAAATCCTCTCTCACACTTGCCATCTTCCGCTTCCTCGAAGCCCGTCGGGGCTCAATCCACATCGACGGCCTCGACATTTCGAAGATCAAACTCCAAGCATTACGTTCGAGATTGGCTATTATTCCACAAGATCCTGTTCTTTTCTCTGGAACTGTTCGCTCTAATCTTGATGCGTTTGATGAACGTACTGATGAGGAATTGTACGATGCTCTCGCTCGCGTTCATCTCATTTCTGCCACCAAGTCTAGTCCCACCTCTCTCGCTGGTACCACGTCTGGACCTCGTTCTCGCATCTCGACACCAACTTCTTCACCGAGCTCTGCGTATGTTACGGCTGCTAGTCAAGCTCCTGGTCCGTCGCCTGATTCTGCTTATGTTACTGTCTCTTCCCAGAGTCCCCCGATCGACCCGTCTCCAAACCAAAATAGCAACCCCTTCAGCTCTCTATCATCGACTATTACGGAAGGCGGGCTCAACCTCTCCCAAGGACAGCGACAACTCCTCTGTCTTGCGCGAGCCATCGTTGCGAGACCTAAAATCATGGTGCTGGATGAGGCGACTAGTGCGGTGGATATGGATACCGATTCGCTCATCCAACGGAGTATTCGGGAGGAGTTTGGGGGGAGTACGCTTGTGGTTATTGCGCATCGGCTGAGCACCATTGTCGATTTCGACAAGATCCTCGTCCTAGGCGAAGGGAAAGTGGTCGAGTTTGGAAAACCCAAGGAATTGATGGCTATTGAGGGGGGCGCTTTTAGATCAATGGTTGAGGAGAGTGGGGAGAGGGGGAAGTTGGAGGGGATTATCAAGGGTGATGGTGGTGCTGTTTCTGCTGGATCTTCGTGATTTGGGAGTAAGATTGGGGGAAAATGGGAGTCGAAAAATTAAATCGAGTGCGAATAAATCTAGTCTGCGAAGTAGCAGATTGAAATGAATGAGTGAGGAAATGAGCGGAGTTTCCATAAGTTAATTTGTGAGAATTAATGAATGAGAAATGGGTGTTTAAGTGATGAGGTTTGTTGTTGTTGTAGTATTGGTACTAAAGAGTTTGGAGAATTTATTAGGTAGGATGAGTGAACTACTTACTAGACGTGTTTTTTGGAGGTGAGAGAGTGAGTGCTTGTTATTATTAAGGAGAAGAAGTAGAGGAAGGTGTTAAGAAGAGACTTTGTACTAGCTGCTAGAGGATTTAGAGAACCTTGGTAGAGATGAGTGATAATTACTATATATCTATATATATATATATATATATATATATAAACGTGTTTTTTTTTCTTTTTCTTTTTTTCTTTCTAGAATTAAGATTTGGATTTTTTATATTAACTATTATTACATAAGTATATAAATGCTACTATAATTTTAGAGTAAGTTTAAGTAAGTTTGATTACTTATTCTAGATTATTTAGATTATTTAGAAGGTTAGAAGATTAGAATATTATTAGTCGGTCGGAGAATAAGAAGACTTATTAGACTAGTTCTTAGATAAGTTATTAGATATTAGTTATTAGCTATAGATATCTAAAAATATTTAGTTTAAAAATCGACTTTTAATAAACTAACTATTAAAAGTTATTAGTTAAAGTATTAGCTTTCTATATATATATATATATATAAATAAATAAGAAGAATATATTAATTAATTTAATAAAGGATAACTTTTAGTTACTTAACTACTAAAAGTTATTAATAAAAATAGTCTTTATAAAAACCTTTATTTACTTATTAGTAATTATCTATTTTGCTCTCTAAATAATGATTTATATCTTAAATATCCCTTGATTAATAAATAATACCTAGAATACCTCTTATTTTTGTACCTCTTATTTTTAGAGAGTAAAACTGTTAAAATAGAGGTATTCTAGTTAGTAAAGATAGTTTCCTTATTTATTATTTTCTCTATACTAATATATTAAAAATTTAATAAATATAGTAAATTAACCTACTACTATACTATCTACCTACTTTCTAATATATAAACTTTTATAAGTACTCTCTAGTAGTATAATACTCTAATTCTTACGCTTTTGCTTATCTCTTAAATTAACAGCTTTTTAGCTCTTCTAGGTACTTAGATTAACCTTAATTCTAATTCCTTCTTATATAGTAGGATTAATTCTTAGCTTAGTACTATCTATACTAATTTCGCTTTAAACGTTTATATTCTCTTACTTCTACTTCTACTCCTACTCCTGCTCTACTACCTTTACTCTATATAATTAATCTAATATTAATAACGTAAGACGACGTCTATTAATATCTACTATATACTCTTAATCTATATAGTAATAATACTTATTAATTATACTCTAACTATTACTTAATCGTTGCTTTTCCTTCTTATCTTAAGTACTTAAAACTTTAAAGTATACTTCTAGCTTAATAAATCGCTTATTAATTCCTCTTTTACTAGTAATATTATATTAACGTTATACGCTCTCTATAGCTTACTTAGTTTCGTTATTATTACTTATACTTATAATTAAGGGTTTGTTAAGCTTAAATAGCTTTTTTAGTAGTAGCTTAAATAATAGGAAAAAGTCTTCTAAGCTATTAAAAAAGCTATTAAATTCCTCTCTATATTCCTCTCTATTATCTCTATTCTTATCTCTATTCTTATTCTTATTCTTATCTCTAAGAGATTCTAAAACTTAGTTTTAATAATAGAAGGTAATTTATACTTTATTAGTAGTAGTAAGATTAGATTAGTAGAGAGGATTATTATTAATATCTTTAAAGAAGACTTCCTAGTCTCTAAACTCGTTATTACTTAATCGGTTACTATCTTCTCTAAAAACTGCCTTTTTTACCTTTTATATACGCTTATAAGCCGATAGTATATCTATATATATTCTTGAATTATAGCTAACTTCTTAGTAATTATAATACTTATAATTTAATAGTTAATACTCTTAATAGATATATACCTTTTTTAGTTATCTTATATAGTACTTAATTAGTAGTAGTAAAATACTAGGAGTAGAATAAAGCTTATTAATTATAAGGAAAGGCTTAAAAGTAGAATAGTATATTATATAATAATTTAAGAGTAAATAGCTATAGTAGAAGAATCATATAACGTTAATAGTAAGATATTAGTAATAGGTAATTATATATAAGTAAGGTAATTGATAATCCTAGAAAAAGAGATACGAGTAAGTACGCTTTTTAAGGTCGACTCGGTAGCGATGTTTTTTAGGAGTATTAACTTAGTAGACGTCTCTACTAGTAGGAATAACTTTATACTTTTTAGTATACTCTAGCCTTTTAAGATAGAGCTTCTATAGCTTATTTAAGACCTTAGTATTACTGAATTTAGTAGGCGAATTATAGTGTAAATAAAACTTCTTTATTATCTAATCCTATATACTATTAAGTAGTTATATTATTAGACGATTCTAAATCTTACTTTATACTAAGTTAATACTCTTAATAATATTTAACGTATTATAGCTATATTACGAAAGTCTCTTAATAGAGATAACCTTATATATAGAATAAATATTAGTTAGAATAGTAGCGACGTATTTAAAGAGGGTTTTATTACTATACTTTTTTTTAAACTTTATTATTTATAATAGAGTTTCCTAGTAAGTATTCTTATCTTTTATATAGTAAAGTCTCTACTAAAGTTATCTTAATTCCTTACTATAGTAAAAGGTAATATTATCTATAATATACTAATAATATATAAGAGCGTAAGCCTTTAGAAAGGCTATTAGAAGTTACTTTTATAGGCCCTTTTAGTAGTTACTAATTAGTACCTATTTATTATTATCCTTATATATTACTTAAAGAGTTTAAAAGGTATATACTATATTTATAAAGTACTACTTCTACAACTTCTTATCCTTCTTTAGTAATAATGCTTAGTAAATTAGTAATATCTTATTATTAGTATTAATTATAATAGTAATTATTAGTACTATCTTAAACTTTGATTAAGTATATATAGTATTAACTCTAGTAAAGTAATAGATATATTTAGTAGTATTATAAAGAGGTCTTAGAGTAATAAATACGCTCTTAAATTCTATAGTTTCTTAGTCGATTTAAAGACGTGTATAGTAAGTAGGATCTAAATCTTAGAGCGTCTTTATATAATTTAGTATAAGTATAAACGAATTCTTTTCCTTCTTAAGACTCTTCTTATATTACTTTTAGATAGCGTAATATACTTAACGATTTAGTATAGTATTGCCTTAGCTAAGCGACTTCTTATTATTTACTAAATTCTTTGCTTTAAGGTTAGAATCTCGATTAATAGATTTAGCGTAGATATTAAGAATATATTATATACTATTTTTGCTATAGTAATTAAGGTATATATTAGTTAGGTAAGAGTAAGAGGTATATACTTAAAGGATTATATACTAAGTCTTCTTAGAAAGGATAATATATAAGTAGAATTTATATATCTCTTTTATCTTATATTCGAGGATAAACTAACCTTTATCTAACTTTATAATCTTATAGGATTTGTCTTAATTAATTAGATAAACGATTATAGCTTCTTTTACCTTCTTAAGAGTAGGCTACTCTTGACTGATTTATATAACGTCCTTTAAAGTGTTAGTGCCTACTAGTATAGAATTACTTATTAATTTATTTATAATAGCTTTATCTTATTATTTTTATTAATTAAGCTCTTTTAATATTATATAATAAGGCTTTATATATCGCTTACGCTCTATCTTATTCTTATACTTAAGAGCTAGTATATTAGTAGTAGTAGTAATAGTAGAAAAAGATAGAGAGAGAATAGATTTTAGTACTTGAATATTATAAAGCATCTTAGTATATAGTTTTAATTTACTTAAAAACAGGTGTAGATATATAGTAAAAGTAGTAAATATTTACTAACTAGAATACCTCTATTTTAACAGTTTTACTCTTTAAAAATAAGAGATATAAAAACAAGAGGTATTCTAGGTATTATTTATTAATTAAGAGATATTTAAGATATAAATTATTATTTAGAGAGCAAAATAGATAATTATCGTTTATTTATTTATAATAAGACTTTTAGTAGATTAAGTATTATAGACTATTAATTAAATTATAAACTTATTAAAATATTAAGAGTACTTTCTACTAATATTAAACTTTATTCTTCTTTAAGCTATTCTCTTTTTTAATAGACGACTTTTTAGAATATTAGAATTTAAATTAGATTTTCTTACTCTTAGTAGAGCTTAATTCTTATATTAGTTTTCGCTCTTATATAAGCTAGAGTTTAGTTAATTTAAGATACTTATAATAAGTTTCACTAGTTATATTATCAAAAAAAACTTTTTTAGAATTAATAAAGTAACTCTAAAAGCCTTAAAATACGTTTAGACGACTATTAGACAGTCTAGAAAGAGACTAAAGCACTCTATAATTATACTAAATAATTATAGTAGTAGTAGTAGTAGTAGGAAAAAGAGAGTCTTATAAAGAGCCTCTATTCTTCTCTCTAGAGTACTAATAACTAATAAAGATAGTATAATAAACTAAGAAGAGTAGAGTATAAAGAGATAGAAAAGAGTATTAGACTATATAGACATAATAAAGAAGAGCTTAATTTAAATAATACTTAACTTAGTAATAGAAGAGAAGAGTATTAAAGTAATTATTAAAGTAGTAAGAAAAGTACTTAAGTATAAAAGAACTAAGAAGAGAGAGAATAATATAATTATATATAGAATTCTATAAGAGGAGCTTATTATTATAGTTAAGAAGATAAAAGGAATAAAGAAGCGTAGTCTAATATAGGTAAAGAGAGCTAGAACTAGAGAACTATAGAGAGAGGTAGTAACTATACTATAGAGGGAATATATAGTATTAGCTAAATATACTAGAAAGATTATAGTCTAAGTAATAGAGATAGATAAAGAGAAGAATAAGCTATTACTAAAGGAAGTAATTAGAGCTATAAATATAGATAAATATAAAGTAAGAGTAATAGTAGCTTAAAAGCTCTAGAGTAGAGATATTATTATAAGGTTTAAAGAAGAGAAGTAGGTAGAATATATATAAGATAATAGCTAGGTAAAGAAGGTATTTAGATAAAGAATAGTAGTAGTAGTAAGAACGCTTATAATACTTATAAAAAGAGTCTTAGTAAATATACTTAAGAATAAAAAGAGGAGTATATTATAGAGTATCTTTTAAGCTTTTAGTATAAAGATACTAAAGATTATATAATAAGGAAATAGACGTAGAGAGTATTAGAGATAGAAGAGACTAGTCTAAAAGAACTATATTCTTAAAGTAGTAATAATAGAAGAAGTAAAGAGGCTATATATAAGAGAAATACTATAAAAGATATAATACTTCTTATATAAAAGATATATCTTAGAAGTAGTAGTATAAAGATATTATAAATACTAAAAGTAGAGGTATATAGTATACTTTTATAAATAAGATAAGAGGTATACCTAGTATATATATAAGAGGTATAAAAGAGATAAAGAAGAGTACTCTAGTAAGAAGAACTTAAAAGAATACCTAGTAAAGTATAAGAATTATAAAGAAGAATATCTAGTATTTATAAAAGAGTACTATATAGAGGAGTAATACTATAAGTAAGTAAGAGAATAATATCTTAATAGAATAACTACGTTTATAAACCTATAAAGACCTTTAAAGAAGAGTAAAGTAGAGATACTTTACTTATTTACTTTTAACTAGAAAGAGGGCTTATAAAGCTTAAAGAAGAGGTAGAGATAGAGATCTATACTAAGGAAGCTAATATATATAAATAAAGTAAGATATATAAATAGTAGTAACCTAACCTAGTTCTTAGAAAGACTAAAGAGCTCTCTTAGTATAATAAGAGATTTAACTAGAGAAGAAATAGAAGTAATCTAAACCTTACTTATAAGACTACTATAAGTATAATAGTACTATACTAGAATATAAAGAAGATATTAGAAGCTCTTAATATAGCTCTAAATTATAAGAAGGAATAGAATATATTAACTATCTAAGAACTAGTATAGAATAGTATAAGAGACTCTCTTAGCTACTTCTTAAGCTTAAGATATAATATAATCTAGTTAAATAAGATAGTAGTACTCTTTATATATAAAAGATACTTAAAAGTAAGCTAGACGTATACTATAAATAAGAACTAGGTAAGTATAATAATAGAGGAGAGAGTAGATAAGATAACAGTCTACTTAGTCTATAATTTATAAATAAGGTAGATACTAATTAAGAATATGCTTTAGTAAGTAAGACTAAGAAGAGTACTTATAATAAGTAACTTAAATACTTACTACTCTTTATAGAATATATATAAGAGATATAATAAGAATATAGACCTTATCTTTAAACTCGCTATACTATAGGTACTAAAGAGAGATATACTCTATAATAAAGCTATATAGAGAAGAGAGGGCTCTTATAACTCTATAATTAACCTTACCTTCTCTACTAAGAATATAGTAACCTAGTAAAGGTTTCTAGACCTACTAGGATTAGACTATATAGCTTAACTTCTTATAATAAAAGTAGAAGAAGAGAGAAAGGTATTATAAGTATTTAGATTTAGCTAGAAACTAATAAATAAGATCTTAGTTAAAGTAGAAGCCTCTTACTTAGAAACACTTATAATCTAAAATATATAAGAACTTAAGAAAGTAGTATAAAGACTTATAAAAGACTTTTAAAAGATAGTAAAAGCTTTAATACTACTTTAAAAGCTAGATAGAGGAAGAGTATAACTCTAGTAGAATATAAAGGTTAAAGAAGTATTAAAGAAGATAAGGAAATATAAAAAGACTTAGAAGAAGTACTAAATAGAGAGCTTAAAGTAGTAGCTTAATAACGCTTATTAAGAACTCTAAATAGTAAGTAGAAAGGTAAAGATAAAGAGCTAGAAAGAGGTACTAATAAAGGTAGTAAAAGATAAAAGGAAACTCTAGATACTTAAGAAGTAAGTACGTCTTAAAGAATATATAAAACTAGAAGTACTAATACTACTAATACTTATATTACTTAATAGAATAAAAGGTAAGACTTACTAAGAGAAAGCTTATATTCTTATAGAAAAGTTCTTTCTAGTATTAATAGCTAACTACTTAAGTATTTCTAATAGAGACTAGAATACTAAGAACTTCTCTAAAAGGCACTTAGTAAGCTAATATATAACTAAGAAGTATATTAAGATAGTTATAAGATTAGTACTATAGAAAGCGCTAAGATTTAATATACTAGTAAATAGCTTTCTAAAAGCCTATAATAAACTACTTATAAAGTACTTACTATAATAGTAGAAGTAAGCTTCTACTTATAATACTTCTTATTCTACTTCTACTATATAAAGGTAGTAGTACTAAGAAAACTAAGTAAAATAACTAAGAAGTAGAGTAAGGTAAAAGCCTACTAGCTAATAATACTACTTTTAACTATAGATAAGATTCTTAAAAAAGTAATAGTATAAAGGCTTATATAGCTTATAGAGGAAATAGTAATACTACTAGAGCTATAGATAGATAACTAGAAGTACTAAAATATAGAGCTAGTAATTAGAATAGTAATAGAGAGTATATATATAGTATAGGAAAATAAGAGCTATACGTCTCTAGCTTAACTAGATATAGTAGGAGCCTTTAACTAAGTAGACTATATATAGCTATTCTATATATTAAGAGAGAAGAAGGTTCTATAGTAGGTAGTAATATAGATAGAGAGCTTTCTCTTTAAATAAAGAGCTATACTATTCTTTAATAGATAATTAGTAAATAAAAGAAACCTTAAATAAAGTATCTTATAGAGATTAGTACTATTACTAATACTATTTATTATCTTTATTTTAATACTATATAAAGACTTAGTAAGAATTAATAAGCTTATTATAATAGGCTTTATAAATAATATAAATCTACTTATAATATTAAAAAGTATAATAGTAAACTATAAAATACTTAAGATAGCTTAAAGAGTATATAATAAGTAGGTAAATAAGTAAGAGATAGCTTTTAACCTAGAAAAGATAGTACTTATATACTTTATAAGAATAAGAGTACTATAAAGAGAGATAGTCTAGTTTAAGAAGATAAAGCTTATACTAGTTAAGTATATAAGGTTCTTAGAAGTAGAGCTTAATAGGAAACTAAACTAGAAGATATACTAAGAAAGAGTCTAGAAGAAGCTTATAAAATAGACTTTTATACTTATAAGGCTTATTAGAAAGATATAGAGAGTAGACTACTACTAAGTAAAGTAGATATATATAGTAGTAATAAGAAGTATAATAGTATATAAAGCGTTAATAGAGTACTATATTATACTAAAAGAAGAGAATATAAAAGGAATAGTAAGAAGCTTTTCTTTATAATAGTTAGAATACTTATAAGTAGTAATAGAGGTATATAAAGCTACTCTAGTTTAGAGCCTAGAAGTTAAAGTAGACTATATATTAATTAACCTATATCTTAACTTATAGATAGCTACTTTTAAGAGGAAGTTCTAAAGGTCTAAGCTAGAAAAACTAATCTAAAATACTTATAGATATATAATAATATAGTTAAAAAAGAGAAGAAGAGGTAGACTAATAAAGATAAAGAAGGTAATACTATACTTATAGATAGTAAGGTAGAAGTAAGAAGAAGAGTAGAGAGTAAGAGAAGTAGAATTTAAGTATAATACTATACTTATAGAATAAAAGAACTACCTAGAGACTTAAAAGAGAAGAACTTAAGAGAGAAACCTAATATAATATATAAAAGTATTAAATAAAGTAGACCTAGATAAGTAGAAGCTATAAAAGGTTTATAAGAGACTTACTAAGATAAAGAACTTACTACTTATCTAAGTATAAATAAAGGTAATAGAACTAAACGCTTTCCTCTTTATAAGAAGAGTACTAAACTAGGTTATACTATAGTATATTTATATAAGTAGTAGAGAGATAGTAGAATAACTAGTCCTATTTTACTAGAATATTCTATAAGAAAGAGATATACTTATAAGAGCTCTAGAAAAGAGGATTAAGGATCTATAAGAGCTAAGAAAGGTACTAGTAGATAGGAAACTAGTATTAAGAGTAACTACTTAGCTACTTAGACTAGAGAGACTCTAGAAGTATAAGCTAATACTAGAATTACTTAAGAAGAGAGAGGAGAGTAAGAAAGAGATAAAAGAAAGAGAGGAATAGAAGGAGAAAGCTAAGATACGCTAGAAGGTAAGACCTTAGCTTTAATAATTCTAGAGATAAATATACCTCTTATACTACTAATATATACCTTAGTAGGTTAAATATACTAACCTACTATACCCTTCTACTATATTACTAAGTTAGAGAGATAAGCTCTAAATAGATAGTAGTAGGAACTAAAGAAAAGGAGAATTATACTTATAAAGAAGCTTAAAAGGTGAAAAAGAACGAGCTAAAAGGCTATATAAACTAGAATAGAAGATATACTACTTACTCTTAGAGCTCGGCCTATAGCCTACGTAGCGTAAGATTAATAATAATAATAATAATAAGTTTCACTTATTATATAGATATAATAGCACGCTATTCTGAATTACTAGTATTTATAAAACTACTAATACCTCTAAGTACTACTAATACCTCTAGGCCGAGATTATAAATAACTAATACTTATATAGACGAAGTACTAAAGGTATTAATATCTAATATTTATATATAAAAGAGATTAAGATTTAGATATTATATATTTAGCTTTTAGCTTTTATTATTTAGTATTATCTATATTATAATAGGTCTTAGTTATTATTATAATTAGATCTTAGTAGTATCTAATATCTTATATATAGATACTTATATTTAGTATAAAAGAGAGATAGTTTTTCCTTTTCTTCTATACTAAAGCTTAGTATTTTTATATATTATTTTTTCAAATATACTCTTATATATCTCTTTAATAGTTATATATATATTATACTATTATATAAAAAGGAAAAACTCTTCTTTACTAGTAATAGTATAAATAATATCTCTTTTAAGCTTTTTATCACTTCTTTTATTTTTAAATATAACTCGGCTTAGATTTAGACTAGAAGGATAATATTCTTAAATAGCTAAGTAATTAGAGACTACCTAGACAGCTAGTAACACTAGAGTTTAGTATCTATATAAATAGCTAGTAAAAATCGTATCTTATATATTAAGAGATTAGAATATACTAAATGTTCTTAAGAATCCTAATAACTCTCTTAATATAAAGACTACTATATATAATTTAGATAGTAAATATATAATAGTTATCTAGAAAACTTTTAAATTAACCTCTTTACTCTTCTTCTAATTAATATTTTAATATATTAGAATTAAAAGTAACTCTAAGTCTCTCTTAAGCTCTACTTCCTAGTATAAAGCCTCTTTTTAAAGAAGAGAGTTAAGTACTAACTAAAAAGTTCTTAACTTGTTACTATATTCTTAAGAATAATAAAAAGTTTTAAAATAATAAAGGTAAAAGTATAGCTCTTAGAAGCTAGAGAGACTAAGAAGACTTTTTAAATATAGATAAGATCTAGAGTATAATATAGACTATAGAGACTAAAGACTAAGAGAAAGAAGAAAGAATCCTATAATAAGATAACTAAATCGTATAATTAGTAGATTTAGTATAATAAATTAGTAAATACTTACTAAGTAATAATTAGAGTTAGAGTCTTTACTAACTAATTCCTACTCTTTCTTTATACTCTTCTACTATACTAGACTATTATTAGTTATATAACTCTACTTTTAATATTTTTCTTTTATACTAATTATAATAATCTACTTCTTACTTATAACTAAAAAGTATCTTAAAAACCTAATAATCTATTAAAAGTAAAATTATAAACAAAATTAAACCTTTAGATAATAGTACTTTATCTACTTATAAGTAATAGAAGATATTAGTATATAATAGACTCTAAGTAAACGTCGACTATTATTATACGTCTAAAACCTATAAAGCTCTTATCTAGAGAACGACTATAGAACTCGCTAAGAACTACTTAGAGCTCTAATATAAGTTAGATATAGATAGTATAGTTTTTAAAGATTAATAAGATATAATAGAACTTCTTAATTTATACTTTCTAATAGATTATAAGAAAAAGAATACTTAGAACGAATTTTAAGCCTTATAAATAGAAGAAAAGAGTTATATAAGAGAAATCTTTTTAGTATTTAAAGTACGCTTCTTAAGTATAGCTATACTTAAAAAGATACTAGAGTTAGAGAAATTCTACTAGATATAGAATAAGATTATACCTTAGCTCTAAGGCAGCTCTATATTAGCTAAGAGAAGATAGAATTATAATTTTAATAAAATAGTAGTAGATCTATTAGCCTTAGATAAGAAGAAGCGCTAAAATATAGAGCTATCTATAACTAGTACTATAGCTAAACTAGTTAGTATAATCTTATTATTTAAAAAGATAAATACTTTTTAATTCTTATCTAGCTTTATATTAAAACTCTCTTTACTTATATATAGACTCTATTCTACCTCTTAGAAGATTTTATAAACTTCTAAACTCTCTTCTACTAATAAGAAATTAAAAGAATTTATTAATAAACTAAGTCTTTATTAGTATAAAGTATTACTATTATAGTAAGTTTAGATATTTTAAACCTAATTACTCTAATCTATTTAGTATTAATAAGATAGATAACTAACTTAAAGAAGAATAACTATCTAAAAAGTACTCTAACTCTAATCTAAGTTAGGAAAAAAATAAAAAGGTCTAAGTATAAATTCCTTTCTAAGTCTATATAAATATAACCTAACTAGACTTAACCTTTCTAAGCTTATAAGAGGAAAATAGTTTTTTATAAATACTACTCTTAGTATATAAGAATAAAGTATTAAATTCTAAGCTTTAGTAGATATAGAAGCTAATAAGTACTTATTTCTAAATTAACTCTTAACTTTATACTTATCTAAAGTAATAAGTTTAAAGATTTAGAAATTACTATATTTAGTAGCTATTTATAGATATAATAATAGTACTAAAAGCTAAGTAACTAAGTTTATATAACTATATTTAAATTTTAATAAACGTTATATCTTTAACTACTTCTTTATTATTCTAGACCTTAGATAGTAAGATCTAATTATTAGTAATAAGTACTTAAACTATTTTAAAGTCCTCTTTAATCTCTTAAAGAATTAAATTACTTAGCTAGCTAATTATCTCTTAACTTCTTATTTTAATAAGAAGATTTTAATTTTACTTTCTAGCTAGAACTAGAAACTCTTTTTAAATTACTAGTTAGATATAAATTAAAGAGAATATATAATCTATTAATAAGAAAGATATAAAAAGAGTAGTCTTATAAATATAGCTAGGTTATTACTTCTATTTATAATAATACCTCTTAAAATTTTAATCTTTAACTCTAGTCTAAACCCTTTTTAAACTACTAGTATAACTTTAAAAAGCTAGACTTTATACTTGTCGGTATATATATTCAAGAGGTAAATAGCGATTCGGATTAGTATACGTAGGTACACGTGTACTCGCTTAGAGGCTACTTAAGTAGGCATCGTAGCTAGCTTTACTCGGTATATACGAACGATAATACAACTCTTTTTACATCGCTTTTATAACTATAAGTCATACTAATAATACTCTTTTATAAACGAAATAAGTATAAACGCTATATATTTTAATATAAAATAACCTAACTTAGAATTCTATATAACTAGTATTTATAAGCTAGATTAGATTATTAATAAAAGATTAGCCTCTTTTTAAGATAATAAAAATATAAGAGTTCTAATATAAGCTTAACTTCTAAAATATTACTCTTCTTATAAAGATATATTCTTAAAAGTAGCTTTTAATAAGCTCTCTCTTTACTATAAATATAATTATAAGATTACTTTAAATAAACTACTTCTTAACTCCTTTTTACCTTTATATTAATAGTTAACTATAGAGCTTAAAGCTATAAAAGAGTATCTTATAAAGAACTTAGATAAGAGGTTTATTATTAATAGTAATAGCCTTTTTATTTTTCTAGTATTTTTTATTAAAAAAGCTAATAGTAATAAGTTCTAGTTCTATATTAATTATAGAAAGCTAAATACTCTAACTTAAAATAATCTCTACTTAATCTCTTAAATTAATAAGCTTCTTTTAAGAATAAGAATAGCTAAAATCTTTACTAAATTAGATATAAGATAAGCTTTCTATTATATCTAAATAGACCTTAACTTAGAAGAGATAACTATATTTAAAACTAGGTATAGTATATATTAATATAAGGTTCTCTCTTTTAGACTCTATAATAGCTCTACTATCTATTAATATTATATAAATAACGTTTTAATTAACTATTTAGACGACTTCTATATTATCTACTTAGATAATATTTTAATTTATTTAGATATTATTAAAGAATATAAAGAATAGGTTAAGAAGGTTCTAAATTAGCTTTAAGAAGTAGAACTCTAGATAGATATTAAGAAAAGTTAATTTAGTATTACTAGAGTTAAATACTTAGAATTTATTTTAACTTTTAAAAGACTTAAAGTTAATCTTAAAAAGATAGAACCTCTATAAAACTAGGTCTAATCTAAAACTATAATAAGTATAAAGTCTTATTTAGGTTTATAAGATTCTATAAAGAATTTATTAAAGGTTTTATTAAAATTACTAAACTTTTAACTATAATAATATACCTTTTAGAGCTATTTCTATAAATACTTAAATATAAAGAAGCTTTTAAAGTACTAAGAACTAGACTACTTATAATTTAAATCTTATACTACTCTAATCTTAATTATAATATAAAGCTAGAAATAGACTTCTTAGAAGAAGTAATAGTAAGTATATTCTTATAATAATATAATAGCTTTTAATACTTTATTAGGTTCTACTTATATATCTTAGTTAACTATAAAGTAAACTAGAAGATCTATAATAAAGAGTTATCTACTATTATAAAAGCTTTTAAGAAATAGTACTTTAAACTTATATTATATTAGAAGTATATTAATATATACTTAGGCTATAGGTTATTAGAATACTTTATAATAACTAAGCTACTTATAGCTAAGTAGATTTAATAAATAGAGTTCTTATTAGACTTTAACTTTTAGATCTAACTTATATTTAAGAAGAATAATTAAAAAGTAGATATATTAAACTAATATAAATAAGACTTAAAAACTTATAATTAAGCTAAATTAAATAGCTACTTATATACTCTTTTAGAATTTAATAAGTTAGACCTCTAAATTAATACTAAACTTACTTATACCTTTTTATAAGAATAGTCTATATCTCTTAATATAATTACTTAGATATTATTCTAGAGTTAAGTTTAGATATAATTTAAAAGTTAAAAGAAGATAACTTACTCTTTTTTTTTAGAAAAAACGTTATAAACTTCTAAATAGATACTCTCTTTTATTAGATAATTTACTTCTTTTTAAGAATTAACTTTATATTTAAAAGAATATTAAACTCTATATAAAACTAATCTAAGAAGTCTATAACTAAGAATCTAGTAATTACTTAAATATAAAAAAGATATACTAGTTATTAGTATAATACTACTACTAGGCTAGATTAGGTTTAGACTATAAAAGATATATAGTAAATTATTAAGCTTATAAATACTCTTATTTTTAGAAAATAAAATAAGTAATAAGACTTTCTTTACTCTTTACCTATATCTAACTACTTTATATAATATTTATATATAGATTTTAAATTATTTCTAAAAGATAAATATAAATTTAATACTATATTAGTATTTATTAACTAACTTAGAAAAGATTTAATATTAATACCTTACTACTTAACTATAGATACTAAAAGACTAGCTAAACTCTTTATTTAATAGATTTACTATTTTAGTTACTATTTTAAATTAATTATATCTAATTAAAAACCTTAATTTATATTTATATTTTAGAATAAATTCTATTAAATAATTAGTATTAAGCTTAAGCTTAGTACTATCTACTATAAATAGATAGATAAATAAATAAAAATAATAAATTAATATATTAATTAGAGACTAAGACTCTTTATAATCTACTATTAAGATAACTAGAGCGAATTAATCTCTCTAATAGAGAGAGTATAAATAACACTTCTATACTTATCTATTAGTATAACCCTTTATTAGCTTAAGTTTAGACTTAATCTAAGAACTTTATAAGATTAGAATATACTAAAGACTTCTATTTCCTAAGAATAACTTAACTATAATAAGATAGTAAAAGTCGCTAGATATATATACTCTACTAAAGAGAGAGTTAGCTAAGAATAATATAAGTAAGGCTTAGTAAAAGATAGAAAATAGTATAAATTAGTACTAAAAAGCTATTAACTAAAACGTTAGAGATAAAGTCTACTTATTTATTAAGAATCTTAAGATAAATTATCCTAGCTAAAAGCTTATTAAATAGTAGATAAGATCTTTTAAAATAATAGATTATATAAAATACTTTTATAAACTAAAACTTCTAAAAGACTTATTAATATATAATATTTTTACTTCTAATATACTTTTAAAGAATCTAAATACCTCTCTACTAGAATAAGAGACTTTAAAGCCTTTACTAGATATTATTTAAAATATATAGAAATAAGAGATATAGGAAATACCTAGTAGTAGACTTTTTAAAAGATAACTATAGTACTAAGTTAAATAGATTAGATATAATTTAGATTCTATTTAATATCTTATAGATAATTTTTAAGGTTTACTATATTATTTAAGAGACTTTTATATTAAATATCTAAAAGAACTAAGACTATTTTAACTTCTCTTTAAATAGATTAATATATAGAAATTAGATAAGAATTAGATAAAAGAGTTAATTTATAAAACTCTATTAATACTCTCTAATTCTAGTTACTCTTAATAAAGAACTTATAATAAAAAACTAAGATAAAATACTAACTAGTAAGAATATTTAAAGTTAATAAAGTAAAGAACTAATACTAAGTTATTATTAAAATAGAGCCTACTAACTCTCTCTAGGCTATAACCTCTCTACTCTCTTCTTTTTCTAACTTATTATTTTCCTCTCTACTCTTCTAAGTATAAATCGGCTCTTTCTCTACCTCCTTCTTATAAAAGCGCTTCTTATCTTAGTAACCTCTTATAATAGGTTTAAAAGAGAACGCTTATAAATATAATAGTATACCGTCTTATATAGCCGAGATTACATAGCATATGCCGTGTTTCAGTAGTTATTGTCTTATATTATCTGTTTTAGAAAGGTTACGTACGTCTAGGCTTTTAGACGTACTTCGTAGAGTTCAGGCTTTTGTATTAGCCGAAGTATATCGTTGTTCAGTTTCGTACCTCTTATATATTAGTATCGTTTAGAGCTGTCTTCGCTCTTTACCTTTAGTTTTCGTGTTAATAACTACGAATAGACTACTTCTCTACTCTACTCCTACCTTATTATTATATTAAACTAAAGGTCACTCTTCTTATTAAGCTCTTAACCTTACTTCTATTCTAGCCTCTCTACCGCCGACTCTACGACCCTCTTTTTTTTAAACAGCTTCTAGATACCTACGTATATGCTCTAGGACTCTCTTTTTAAACGGCTCCTAGATAACTACGTATATGCTCTACGACTCCACGGCTTCGGTTCTCTTTATAGCACCGAACCCCTTTAAACAGCTTCCTAGACCCCTTGTTAGCGACTCTCGAATCGATACTAAGCTTAAGACCTCTCTCTAGCTTCGGATCCTCTTCTTCTAGCATCTAACCTCTCTCTAGTATTAGACTCCCTTCTAGTATCTAACCTCTCTCTAGTATCTTTAGATCCTCTTCTTCTAGTATCTTCGGATCCTCTCTTCTAGTGTCTACGGACTCCCTTCTAGTATCTTTAGATCTCTCTCCTCTCTTTTTGACTTTATGTTGAACTAGTTCCGCTACGAGGCGTTAAATAACCTTCTAAGGCTACCTCTCTTTTTAAAAGACCCTCTAAACCCTCTCCGATCCTTATCTATATACCTAAGAACTAAAAGTCACGAAATAACAAGAGCTTAGCTCTCTAAAGAGACTTTTCAAATATAGATAATATATAGACGAGATAGTAGTATAAAAGATAAAACGATTAGTTAGCTAAGAGATAGAGGATAAAATTACAAGCGAACTTCGAAGTTAAAAACACTCTACCTCCGAACCCTCACCGATCCGACTCTCTTTTACTTTTAAAAAGCCTAAATTCAGACCTCTTTCGCTTAAGAGAAACCGCTGCCTCTAATGCCTTCCTACTACTTCCTAACTCTTGAATTAGATATAAATTAGTTGAAATACACTTTCTATTAGAATAAACCTTAGAAGTAAGCTCTTAGCTAAGTTATCGTTGTCTTTGTTAATTCTAACTAAATATTATCTAACTCTACTCTAAACTTCTCTTAAACTGAAAGACTACGATTACTTAGTTATAAACTAAGTTATAGCCGCTAGTATAAAGGTTAAAAGAGATAGAAGTGAAATTAGAAGAAGAATACGTTAAAGAAACTTTTACTAACTTTAAAAGGTTACTTTTTAAGTATAGCTATACTTAGAGAGATACTAGAATTAGAACACTTCTTTTATATATAAGATATATCTTAGCTTGTCTAAATCCTCTATAATATAATAGTAACTCTTCTTTGAAATTAGAAGATAAATAAGTCTTTAAGTACCTTAAAGAGAATAAGGTAGCCTATAGGCCTAAGTAACACAGTTTATATAATAGTATTAATAAATGTTATACTTGAAATTATTCCTTTTATTATCTTAAACGTTAGATAATAATTTTAACTTTAACAACTTTAATATTAAGTTTATTTAACTAGCTAAAACTACTTCTTTTATTATCTCTAGATACTTAGATAATTCGATAAACTTTAATAATAACTTTACCTTTAACTAGCTAAAACCCTTCCTTTTATTATCTTAAACTTTAGATAGTATTTTTAACTTTAGCAACAACTTTACTTTTAACTAGCTAAAACTCGACTAACTTTGATTAGAGTCTTATAGTCTTTATATTCTTTCTTACTTTCTTTTTACTTTTAGCTAGGTTAGAAGTTCTTTTTTTATTCGAACTTAAATTAGATATAAGTTAGTATACTCTTAGAGTAAACTCTTAACTAAGTTATTACTACCTTTTAACTAAACAACCTTAGACTCTACTTTAAACCTTTAAGTTTACTTTAAACTTTTTCTAATTTTACTTTAAACTTTTTCTAACTTACTGAATAGGATTAGACTATACTCTTTTAGTAAACACTTGCTTTTAATATTAAAGGATTAGAAACGAAGTCTCTTTATAAGTATCTACGGTTATAATTTAAGACTAATATCTCGTCTTACTTATAATAAATTTTAATAATAAATAAAGTATTTATAAACTAGGTTAGCTACGATTTAGACTCTAACTTTCTTACTTATAATAAAATTAAATATAATAAATACTTTGACCTTAATAATAATATTATAGTATCCTGATTTAACCTTGAACGATAAGAGATAGAAGACTTAAGATAAGTCTTTTTTAAGAGAGAGAGATATAATAGTATATTATCTTATATAGCTGAGATTACATAGTATATACCGTGTTTTAGTAGTTATTATCTTATATTATCTATTTTAGAAAGGTTATATACGTCTAGGCTTTTAGACGTACTTCGTAGAGTTCGAGCTTTTATATTAGCCGACGTATATCGTTGTTTAGTTTCGTACCTCTTATATATTAGCATCGTTTAGAGCTATCTTCGCTCTTTACCTTTAGTTTTCACGTTAATAGCCACGAATAGACTACTTCTCTACTCTACTCCTGCCTTATTATTATAATAAACTCTTTAGAGAAGCCTTAAAAAGGACTTAAACCTAGGTTTATATAGAGGTCCTATTCTCTATAGTACTATATAAGAACTTTTAAATATTAATAACTAAAACCTCTCTAATTAGTAAGAAGTACTTATAGTAATCTTAGTATAAATTGTTTAAGTCTCTTCTAAGAGAGCGAACTATATCTCTAAACTATTCTTTAATACCTTTATACTAGTATTAACTAATACCTTATCTAAGGCCTTAGTAGCTCTCTTAATCTCTTTCTTCTCCTTCTTAAGCTTAAGCTTACTAAACACCTTCTCTATAAACTATAGCAACTATCTTAAGTTAGAATAGATTTAGAATATATTTAGAATTAAACTTACTAGGATACACACGGTATTCTACTCTATATAGTACTTATACTTCACTAGAGAGTATTAGAACTCGTAGGCCGGCGATTTCCTACTAAATTATATACTAAGAATATTATAAAGAATAATATTAAAAAAATAAACTAGGCAGGCCTAGAGATTAGAGTATATTCAAGAATACTATTACTTTAGAGTTCTAATAACAAGTTATAGTATTAAGGAAAGTAAGTTATAACTTATTGATTTTTAGTAGGCTTTTAGCGACTAGCTTACGAGTTCGAACACTCTCTAGTGCTTCTTTAACTTTAGCTTCTTAAAAGCGTATATATAATCTCTGTTCTAAGATTTTACTTAAAAGTACTAAACGTAGTAGACTTAGTAAGTAGCTAGAAGTATACTAGAAGGATATAGAAGAGGTATTTTACTATATTAGATTAGCTTTAAAATAAGTCTAATTAAGAGAAGAAAGACTTACTTTTATATATATATATTTTAGAAGATAAGTTAGTATATAAGATACTGAATTAGAAGATATTCTTACTCTATATATTATTTAGATAAAAAGAAAAGAAGGAGAGAAGTTAGAATTAGAAAGAAGTCGTCTACTAATATACTACTTATAATAATAGCTATTACTTTATAATTATTATTTATCGCTTAATAATTACTATTATAATATATAATAATAGTAAGAATATAATAACTCTATACTAGTATACTGCTTTCTATCTAATAGCTAATAATTAGCCTCTCTTCTATTTATATATATTATTATATAGTATATAGTAGTAAATAAAGAGCGATTATCTATTAAATAATAATACTACTAGCTACTAACTCTACCTCGACTATTAGACACTATAATAGTAGATAAGTTATATTCTTTACTATAAATAGATAAATAATACTCTAGTTAACTTAATACTATACTAATTAATAGCTAAAGACTTAAGATAAGTCTTTTTTAAGAAGAGGAGATATAATAGTATACTATCTTAAATTATTAGTATTTATAAAACTACTAATACCTCTAATATCTTAGAGCTAAGATTATAATTAACTTAATACTTATATAATAGAAGATACTAAAGAGATTAAAGTTTAAATATTATATATTTAGCTTTAAGGCTCTTATTATCTTATATTAGCTATATTAGAAAGAGCTTAGTTATTATTATTATTAAGACTTAGTAGTTTCTAACCTCTTATATATAGATGTTTATACTTAGTATAGAATAGAGATAGTTTTTCCTTTTCTTCTATATTAGAGCCTAGTATTTATATATATTATTCTATCTCAAAAGCACTTCTATAGACCTCTTTAGTAGTAGTATATATTTCGTGCTATTATAATAGTATATTTAGCTTTCGGTTATATATTTAGCTTTCAGCTATTATTATTTTATATTATCTAATTTAGAAAGGTTACGTACGTTCTTACGTCTAGACTTTTAGACGTACTTCGTAGAGTTCAGGCTTTTGTATTAGCCGACGTTATGTTATTTAGTTTCGTATCTCTTTTTATATCGTCTAAAACCTCTTATATATAGTAGCCTACTCTTCTAGAGTTAGAAAAGCCTAGTTTAGCCTTTTCTTCTATATTAGAGCCTAGTATTTACGTATATTATTCTGTCTCGAACGTACTCCTATATACCTCTTCAGTAGTAGTATATATTTCGTGCTATTATAGTAGGACTTTACTCTTAAAAATACTATAGAATCGCTATTTAAGAGTTTAAAGTAATCTATAGAGCTTTATAAGATTATCTAGAGTAAGAATAGGAGACGATATAGTTAAGAGGTTCTTTTATAATCTAGCCTACTGTTATTATAGGCCTAGGAAGTTGTCTCTTCTAGACCTAAGGAGTATATCATAGAAAAAGAGGGTCTCACGTGACCCCTTTTCCCTGTATATATAGCAGAGTTTTCACCTCCGAATACAAGGCTCCTTAGAGCGTTTTCAACCCAAAAATACGTCACAAAAGTTGTTAATGGCGTCAAAGACGGGGCCTTTTGCTAGCTCGAGTATCACTATGAAGGTCGACCTGAATGGCGAATATGTGGCAGATGAGTTTCCAGGTCTTATTGATAACTTCCATAGGTTACGTTTACACCAACTTGGAGCATTGATAATCCAAGATGAGTGGCCACTATCTTGGAATACAATGAACATACCTTTTCTCTGCGATGCATACAACTACGAAATTTCTACCACGGAACATGCACAGGAGTTTCTGAGGTTTTGGGTTGTCAGCAGTGCCACAACGATAAAAAGATATCTTGATGCAAAAACAGATTTTCTGTTTATGCTTCTACGCCACAATTGCCTCGCCGACATCGAGAAGTCTGAACTCAACTTTCTCAACGGGCTGTATAGTGCAATAGATTCTGTGCATAAGATTCTCTATTTGTTGGTGTATTCTCACACGGACGTCCCACCATGGGTACGACATCGAAACAGAAAGATTAAGCTTCTCTAAATATACCTCACTCAGGTTTCCAGAATGTTATTGATCTACGGATCAGGGTATCTTGTTGATTTGAAGGTTCTAGAGGGTGTCAGCGAGGTCGCTGTCGTTTACCCGCAAATCTACCACTCCTGGAGAAGGGCCTTGCATGAAGCGAGTCAAGAGCTTCGGATTTTGGATCACAGAAAGTACACTGTGCTTGAGGTTTATCTCTGCAGTATGATCAAACACGAGAATGTGGGAAAGCAAATTACAGAAAGACATGATGTCATCAACCCTTAATTTAAAAAATACTGCGGAGGAGCATAACCAAAAGGAATCAACAAATGAGTCTCATGCGAGACAATCTCAAATAGGAGTGCCACATGGATCAACGCCAGGTGGAATCGACAAATCTGATAGCGAATATGGGCAAACGACAGATAACCCAGTTTCGGCATGGTCGACAGAAAATGATTGGGACGATGTTGACATCGTGCTTGACAGCGAGGACTTAGACACCAACAACCCCGAGATGGTGGATTCGAGGCCTGAGCCTTGTAAGCATTCTGATTCTTGGATGAAGTGTGCCAACACAGGTCGATGCCTTGTTTGCAATGACTATAACGAGACTTATTGGTCTAGCTTCTACACCAAAATCATGGAAGCCCAAACAGAATCTCCAACACCCAAAAATCCACAAAGCACAATCAAAACTATCGTTGGGGTATTAGGGTGGGTTCTTTCATCGATTGCTTGATTGTGTCGAGCTATATGGAAAACAAAAGTACAGCTATCTACATCTGTTGGCGAAAATATCTATGGCTCTATGCTCATTTGGACGAGGCTTTTAGAGGATGTTTCAAGTGCCATTACGACTACATTGGGTAGTACCGGAATGCATATTTCCTCGGCTAAGTTGGAGACTGGAATAAACGCCTCCTCCGCCCCTCCTCTTTAGTGAAATCAGTAACACGAGGTAAGAAACCTGGGCGTTGCTCTGAGAACAGTCGCTGACTTAGTAGAGATAATAACACCAGCACTAGTACTATTTGAGTTTTATAACTATTACTTGAATAAACCATGAACTACAATCTTTCTATTCTATAAAAGAAATTACATTAAGGGCCTTCGTGGAGTAGTGGCGTACTACTGTGAAAACCGCATGTGTTCTCGGAGCAAAGCTCATGTTTCTTACGAACCCCTCCTCCATCATTCCCATCATCCTTTGAAAATCGCGCCAGTAACACAATGTTCACCCCCCACGTTTCTTCGATCCAGTCAATTTCCAATCTACAGTAAAACAGACCATATTACACTTATCAATGTATTACATTGGGCACGAGTTTCCTATCATAATTTCGTGGTTACGCGCCAGCTCGACGCTCTTATAACAATTCAGTACATCCAAAGTAACGGTTTCCCCTCTTTCTATTCAACAGCTAGTTATCGCAGAGAGAAAATGTGATATTGAACCATCTAGAAGAGCTACCCGTAGAGTTGCAGTCAGGCTCCAAGGAATTAATTATCCACTCTAAAAATTACACTTCATTCTCGCAAATAAACTTCCCCGACCAAGGCGACCATCAACCACATCTTGAATTACTTTACAATATACACACAACTTCAAAACAGTCGCTGCTCTATCACCACACCAAAAAAAAACATGTCTCAGGAATCCTCCTACACCGGCCCTGGCGCTTACTACATCAAGAATCTTGCAACGGGAACTGCGGTGTCCCTTGAAATGGAGCTCTCACTGGCAAGTGCGTACTTCCCCCTTTAAAAAGAAAACGAAATGAAGGTTTTATAGCTAAGACCTACTAACAAGTCACAGGGCTTTGATTGTAAAAAACCTAGGGCTGTGAAAAAAATGGCAGTTTGCAGCTACCAGTTCTACGGAAGTCATTATTACGGCACGGGGCTGTATCTCCATGCTCCGCCAGGTAAATTCTTCTGAATTCCACTATCTTTAGCTTTTTATTTTTCAAGAGAGACTGACATGGAACTATAGCTGGGTCTACTGCTGGGGTAGGGACGGCACTGGGGGTTGCTGGGTCCCCGAGTGATCCATTGAACTCATTCGAGCTATTAGGTTAAAGTCAGAGTGATGGAACTTTTGTGTACGACTCTTGGCCATTCATTTTTCTGCAAGCATCTCATCCTGGAATTCGGAGTATTGCTAAAAATAAGAACCAACGTCTTGAATCTTTCTGGGGCAAAGCCTGCGGATGGCACCGATGTCTTGTTATATCAAGTTGTTGGAAGCAGGAACCAAAAGCGGATTCTGGTGCTGATTACAACCTCTTGAGTTTGTGGGGCGGCGGGAAATTACATATTGGCTTTTCTAAGCACAACCAATCTAGTGGATTCTACCTAGTCTAGTTTAAACTCCAACTAGTGCTCGGATGAAGAACAGTAAAGAAAACCCACACTAGACTTTGGAATCTCAATTGGCTCTGAAAAGCACCAGACACTTTGATATGGTAAATAAGTGAGATTGAGGGTGGTGTCAAATATTCAAACTTGCTTTATAAACAGGGGTCATGAACCTGGAATAGAACCAGGTAGCGCCCAGCCCTGGACTGTTCATGGAATTCCAATTCAGAAATAGTGTGTCTCTAAGTGATAATATTCTTCTGAATAGTGCGACTGAAAGCTAAGTTTGATGTCAACAGCCACACCTCTGAGCATGGAAAGCAGACAAATAAAAGCAGAGGCAAGGGAATAACAATGAAAATGGGGCTCTTGTAGCACCTTTGAACCGATATAAGATATTTAATTCCAGACCGTTGGTACCGTACTCTAAGCCATTCTTTCTAATTGTGCACATAGGACAGTCACTGCCGCGTTGTTATACTGACCAATGAAGACCAAGAGATGGGAGCACCTATGGTCAATGCTTCAATGATTGCAAAGATTTGTTACAAAGTTCATGGTCACCAACCCAACCTACTTTCCTGATACTAGAGACATATGATTTTGATGGGACACAAAGAAGAGTAAACAGGGCCGAGATCTTAGAAAGCCCATACTTGGCTCTCACAAACTGATTTTAATAGGATCGGTTGACACTATTAGTATAATGGAGTTTACGCACCATAAACCTTCCACTGGAGTTGCAGAAGCAAGAAAGTTTGGGGGACACTACTCCCACGCTACTTCCGCTGCTGTGTAAAATGTCCCTCGACAAGGACAAGAACCGGGTGACTAATATGATTGAAGGTAGTAGCGTGTTCCGCCCGATACTATTGATTGATTTCAGAGTAACACCACGTTTCGTATAACTCCAAGACACTCCTAGCCCACCACCATCTCAAGAAAAGATAAAGAAACTCAATACTCGGCCCTAACGTCTTTTCTTCCTACCCCTGGTCTCTCTTTTCATTTTCCGCATAGCGAGTTTCACAGCAGCAGCTCCAAGCTTTCCCACTTCACCCTTTCGTACATCATCACAAGCTTTCAGAGCAACAGGAATCGTGGAAAAAATACCCGCAACCATCTTCATCTTTGTCGCAACACTTGCTATTCTCGCATTCAGCTTATTATACGCGATTTGAAATGACATGGAATGAACTTACCCGCAAGAATCCCCTTTTTCCTCATAGCCAAAGCTCCAACCAGCAAACCTGGGTTATAAACCAACATGCCGCCAACAATAACATACCCCGCAGTCCTCAACTCTTTAGGGTGGGTCTTGCACCATTTGTACACCTCCCTGGGTAATTTTTGCCAAGCCGTCTTTCGTCTTCGTCCTCTTTTGTGATCGAAAAGAAATTCCGAGATATGAGTTGGGATATCAGGCTCTTTCAGTTTGGTGATTCCATATGACGCTGTACTTTGCGCAATCTTGAGACCCGATTTTGCGACGAGAACGGATGTCGCTAGGGCGGCACATCCGATCTGCTGTGGGATACCGGATGCGATGAATTGGCTCATTTTTTGACTTCCGAAACCCATGGTTGTCTGGAAGACAGAGTTGAGGGTGTAATTGGGGTTGCTTTTGTCGCTTGGGGATGGAGATAAAGCGAGGTTGGGCGTTCCTGGGTCGATGCCCTGTGCGTTGTCTTCGAAGTCCATCGTCGCATCAGGGTCGATGTCATGGATCCATGGGTTTTCCTCTAGCAGGATTTCGTGATCGGGTTCCTCCATTTGATACACAAGAGTTGAATGACTGTCTGCTGTTGAGGTTGAACTTATGATTCAAGGCAGGTGCGAGGAAGGGTGGAGCTACAGGTGATCCGAGCGCAAAGTAAACAAACGGAGGACGCTAACAAACCTCCTCGCTTAGAGGGAGGACAAATCAGATTCACCTCCTCAACTTCCGTAGTAAAAGGCGAATCATCTAACTACATTCATTATGGCTTCGTATGATTTGATTGATCCTCGCCCAACATACACTTTCAGTATATCTAGCTTCTTGAAAACTGGGATCCATGCTTTCAAGTTCACCCGGTAGGAGAAACAGAGTAGAATTTGCGAAATTCGAAGAAATCTAGTCAATTTGGTGTTGATTAGTACATAAACCAACCTCCCCAGGGAGTATAGCGTCCATAAATCCTTCTTGAATGGTACCATATCTTTCTCATGGGGTGTCACCGCTCTTTTCAATTCGCCGGCAAACTCAATGTCGATAAAGCACGGAAGAGCTTCTATTTCGTCGTCTTGCGAGATTCCGAAAACGCTTTCTCTAGAAATTTCCTCCAATTTAGCCAGTATTGCCTCTGGTCAGAGATAAAAACGCATAGAATGGTTCAGTGATGGTCGTTTGTGGGCCTAGCAAGTTCTTGTACCCCATGGCATGAAGAACAACTTCACAGCTGGATCGAAATTCGTGTCTTTTCGACTATCAACGCCATCTTCATTGAGGACTTTCTCGATCAAAATCTCTTACCAACATTTTTTCCGTTCGGTGCTATTGATACTTGGTATCCGGTATTCATATTTGGCAGTGTTTTTGGTTTCCCATCCTAGCCTAGCCTAGAGGTCAGGCTAGGATAGGCTAAGTAGACCCTTATTAATAAATTAATAAATATTTAGTAAATAAAACACTAAAATGAAACATAGACCGTGTTCTAGTAGTACTTATCCCTCTTTTATTTAATAAATAAGTTATTTATAACTAGCGTTGCTTATTATATACTTATAAGTAGAAAAACACGGAGTTCACCTAGGCAGAAGGAAAATATCTAGATAGTGCCAAGAGGCGGGGAAAGCCAATTCACTGATATTTGGCGACTGGTGGTTACTCGCAGGGTTTGAATTTGAGGTTAGCCATTCTTGTTGAACATAGTAAAGCCCTCTGCCAAAGTGAGCCTGGAAAACAGCTTTTGAGGTACAACTGCGACGAGAAAGAACAAGAGAAATAGTTCTCCTAGGCAAAAATGTCCATTTTTAAGTTGGTGGTGTGCTCACAGCAGCAACAGGACCTTACTACACCGAGTTACCGCATTCGGATATGTGGCTTTTTCAAAATGCTCCGTGATTTTCTCTTACACATCTACAGGTCATGGCATCACCCGACTTTCTTCATTGGCCTCGTTTCAAAGCATAGCCACCACAGCTTCGTTTAGCACCACGACTCTAGAAATGTATATCCCCGCAGGATGATCTGCATGGATGATTTCTTCCAAATGAACAGCATTGAGCTATCTCAAAGATGGAGCCTTTACCTACCAAAACCTTGGGAGTCAAGAAATTCGAATACTTGTTTTGTCGCCAGGGACAGGACAACAACCCCTTCGTAGCAGCCTTACAACGCGGGGCCTGAGCCACTATATCCAGGCACTCGTAGATGGGACGGTAGACAATGACGTCGAAGCCTTTGTGGCACTTTCATATTCTTGGGAATCACCGAGACGGCACATTGCATTCACAGCTCAGTGCGGCATAATCAAAATCACAACCACCCTGGGCCTAGCGCTCCAACGTTTGCGCCATGCCGACCAAGATCGATTGGTATGGGCGGATGGAATTTGCATCAATCAAGATGATCTCGATGAAAGGGAGCAGCAAGTACGCCTCATGGGTGATATTTACCGTAGCGCACGCCGGACTATTGTGTTCCTTGGACAAGAAGGGGATGACAGCACGTCGGGTATTGACATGTTAATCTGGTGGTGGAAATACTACATTGCTCCTTATGGATTCAATGGCCGATCAGTAAATGCAAGTGAAGAGAGGATTGGAATGAAACTTTCCTCACTCCCCGAGAATTCCGAGCCTCCTCCGTATAGTTCTGATGAGAGGTGGTTAGCAGCACGCAATATATGGCTTCGTCCCTGGTTCCGCAGACTCTGGACCGTGCAGGAATTCGTTCTCGCTAGGGATGTTGTATTCCTCTACGGTTTAAGAGAATTTCCGTGGCAGCATCTTTGGTTGGCAACGATGAACAGTAGTCCATCCATACAAGGCGACACATGGCTTGGCGAACCTGATGTCTATGATATCGTTGTCTCGTTCTCCACGCTTGGCACCCTCAGAATCATGCGGCAAGAGTCCAACAATGAGAATAGTCTCTCTCTAGACGAACTGATTGTGCTTCTTCCTGGACGTCTAGCTTCAGTGCAACAGGATTACTTTTTTGGCCTTCTCGGAATTGCCACCGATGCTGACCGAGACGAAATCCAGCCAGACTATAAGTCCCCAGCGAAGACTACAATCGCAAGAATTGCGCGTTATCTCATCCAACAACCATGGGGGTTCGAGTTGTTCTCTAGGGCGGGGCTAGGAGGCCTCCGCCTCGACAGTCCATCTTGGTCGGGTGGGCTCGTGGGACCTATTCAACCCGTGTGGTCCATTTCTTGCCCAAAGTTTGCTGCTCTGCCGGATTATCAAGCAGGTGGCCTGACCCAATTCAAGCCAGTATTTAGCCTTGATGATGAGGATATAGTAATACTTTCTGGGAAACCCATCGAGATACTTCAAGATGTTTTCCAATTCCACACCAGGAGTACCTTCCTACCACAGACTTACGATGCTTTTTTTACTTCCGCCCTGGAGCTTGGAAATGTACCCTTTGATGTTGCAGTCGCCAGAACAATCGTTGCAGACAAATTCATTTCCCCGTCATACTCTATGTCTGTTCAACTTCCTGATGAAAAGACAATACAGGCGTCGTTGCAGTACTGGCTTGCCAAAAAACGAGGCAAATCGGAAGCGGAAGCTATTCAAGATGTATCCCAGCTCCTTGATTTAGCAGATCCCCAGTCGATAAGAAAAGCAGCTCTCACATTCAACAATTCCTACAATTGTATGCGGGATCGGCATGATTTGTTTCCATGCGTTACTTCCACGAGAAAGCCGGGCATGGTATCAAAGTTCTGTGAGGGTGGTGACCAGGTTTGGCTTATTGCTGGCTGCCCATGTCCCATGATGCTTCGCCCGAGTTCAACAAAGGAGGGCTGCTTCAAGTTATTAGGGAGCGCATACATATTTGGGATTATGTACGGGGAGGCGGTACAGAATGACTCTCAATTCCGGGACGTCCAGTTAGACTAGTGGTTTAAATCTGCTTTATTATCGCGAATGTTCTTGGAGAAAGTGGGAAACTGACTTGGGAAAATCCTCGCTCAGGCATCATTTTGGACAGATTCTTCGATGTTTGGGTGCAATCCTTGCTTTTGGGAGAGTCCAGGCGCATGTAGCGTTTAACACTGCTTTGGTTTCACTTCAATTGAATATGGTGAAGAAAAAAGACTTCTCACATAAGCCTACTCGGTCAATAATTCCAGCTTCCCGGGAACGGTTCACATAGTACGATGAAGAGGCGCTGGAGAACAAACCCAAGTATCTTGCCATCATTACACTCCCACAATATAAACTCCTACCCATTCCCAGCATTAAAAGCGCAGTAATCAATATTCCTCCCCTCCCCTACCCCACCATTATTCCCCCTCCAAAGCGGAAACCTCCTCTCCTTCCCACTCCCCCCAAAAACCGCAAAGCTCAGCACAAAAACCAACACCTGAGTCCCCCCATCCAGCGCTGCGGAGACCAAATAATTATACTTGACAAAAAGATTGGGATGCCATTTCCTCACCCACCACTGTGCCACAAACCCAATAGCAAAGTAAGCAAGCGCAGAAGAGTTGATACCAACGAACAACCAACCCATATACCAAAGGACAATAGAGAGATTGAAGGACTCGAATATTTCTTTCTTCGTGTGTCGATGGAGAAGCCAGAAGGGAAATGGTGCGAGGAAGCCGAGAAAGTAGGAGATGGTTACCCATTCGTAGCGAGCGCCGATGCTAAACATGTCGGCTGCCATGCTCCATGCCACGGCGAGTGTGTTGTATTGTTGAACGTTTTGTCCAGACCAGATGTTTGAGCCTTGGATCGAGGTGAGGATCTCAAATTGATTCGAGACGATGGTTTTCATCATGATGTAGTTTAGGACTCCTCCGATGACTGCACCGAGCATTTGAGCTGTGAAGGTGGCTTTAGGGGAGAGGTGTATGAGTTGTGCTATTTTGAGATCGCGGGCGAGCCATTGACCTTGTTGGACACCGTTAAATCCAAAAACAGTAAAATACATATTTGCTAGAACAAGTTGGTTAGTTTCAAAAAGAAGAGATGAGGGTGAGTTATGGCATACCAAGTGGTCGACCAGGATGCAAATAACCAGCCACCATCTGAATTAAAGGTTGCTGGTTGAATTGGAACCCAGTGAGTCCCATCTGGGCCCCAAAGAACAATATAAAGATTGCAGCAAACAAGTTACTGATGATGTATCCCCACCAAGGCAAAGTAGAATTGACTCCGTAAATCGTGCCTAGGCCAGCCACAAAACTTAGCAAAAGAACATTGAAGTACCACCAATTGGGGACTTCTTGGTAGCCCTTTTGAACCATGAGCTTGTAGTGTGGATCCATCCGAGGATTCTCGAGCACTTCCTTTTGGTGTTGGTCAGATGTCTTGCTCCCCTTCCAGAAACTTGCCGGTTTGAGCAGTTTTTTCAGCTCACTCGAACGAAGAAAGAAAAACCCTTCTTTGATATCATCAAAGTTCCAGAGGAACATGTGCACGAATGTTGCTGTAAGGCCCATGCTAGTAGTTATAAGATATGCGACGTAAGTTCCGGTCAGATATGGAATCCCGTGTTCAGCTAAACCAGTTCGATTAATTTCATTCTCGGTTGTCAAGATCAGGGACAGGTTGTATGGCGAAAAAGCTGTTGCGTTTGAACTGTTGTCGTAAAGCAACTGGGACAAGAATGGAAACTTTTTCGATTCCCATACGTTCCCGTAATAAATTCCCATGAATAGAAAAATACACAGCATATACCCAATGAAGCTATTGGCGAGTGTATAAAGTGGGACCCACATCGGAGAACCAAGACTAGCAATATATTGCCAATCAAGGCTAACGGACAGAAATCCCAGACCTTCGTTCCCTTGGGATCCGCCGAAAAGGTTCGTGAAGAGCAGACTATTTTGGTTTGCGAGACAGAATATGGAGATGCCTTGTAGCAGGGGGAATATCCATTCCGGGATGATTTCCCAGACGAGAAGAGCAGAAAAGACCACCCAGAAGACTTTCAATCTGAATCGAGTTTCGGACTTGTCTCTGTGGAGGGTTTCGATGAGAGATATGACCGGGATATTGATGGGCCACAGCATTCTTTCAAGTTAGGGACGATAACAAAGATCCGGGACCTCTATAAACATACCTGGTAGGCTGAACAAGCACTGATCTTAGCAGTCCCGCTATCCCAAATCCTAAAAGCTGACTTGATATGACAAGAAATATCGAAGCGGCAGGATTGGGATCCTGATTGTAGTAAAGCTTTTGGGCCGCCAGAATCTCTGTTGAGACGGAATTCGTCGCGGCAGCAGACGCCATGATGACGATGAAGCCATGTTCTTTCGAGTTGAAGGGGAACGGGTTCAAGAACTTGAAAACCGGTCCCCATCGCGGCAAGAGAGCAAACAGTTCTCCAAGAGCGTAACCAACGACTGTCATGAAAACAATCGACACATATATCGCTTGAGGTTTGAAGTAGTAGATCTCTTGCAGGACGGAAGCAAATATTGCCAACCCAATTCCTACAATATTTTGGTTAGTAAAGTGGACGTATGCCCTGGAACTAACCCACCTAAAAGGAATGCGCGAAAGGTCCAAGGCGAAAGAGAGGGGTCATCGTCAACATGGATGACATGAGTTAACACGTCTTTGGCGTCTTTGAGGACTTCGGCTTTTCCAAATTTATTTTCATTGGAAACATCGAACGTCGGCGATTTATTCGCATCTGTGACTGTTGTTTCCAATTCGATATCCTGGGCAGAGCTCTGACCTAAATGATGGTTTTCAGATACAGGGTCCAGTATGGTAGAACCTGGCCTGAGTGCCATGATGAGGGTCAAAAGTGGCAATTGAAAGCCTTCTAGAGAGATAGAAAGCAGGATGGAAGGAGCATATAAATAAGCCGTGTAATTCTAGCGTTGCACCTGTCCGAATAGCCACTAGGGACTAGAACAGTCTTCTCTGTCATTATCAACAGAATGAGGAAAAGGAAAAGAATATACATGCAATTTGAAGATTGGATCCATAATGCCAAATGAACGTTCCCGAACATCCACAACTCTTCCAATCAGAACTACTGATATTGACCACAGCTTCGACTCTCTTATCTGCATTGGACTGCGGAGAGCGGGATGCTGTTGTACAAGAAGTTCAGCGCTGAACTTTAGTGTAACAACCCCTCCGGATATCACATTTCATGGCCCGTGATGCCCATTTGGGGTACATGTATAGCGGAAAGGTGCATATACGTTAGGAATTTAGTGGCCAAGAGAGAAATCGAGACGCTCCCACCGTTTTTTCTGCAGCAGAGTGCATGCGTCCGATGCCGAGAGTAGATCTTTCAACCATATCAACAGGACTCAATCTAAGCACGGCTGATCATGACGAAGCACGTCCAGTGAATGAGGAATACGTCTCTGCAGAATTCCATAACCTTGATCTCAAGTAAGCCGGGTATGACACAGCATAATAATCGAGTGGGCAATCTGGTGAGGCTTCGGAAAGGGTACACAAATTGTTAGAGGTTGCAGTGGTCCAGATCCTATCCGCCCTCAACAGTGCCCATATTTTGTCATCGCCGAGTGGTGTTCGGTGTGTTAATCCCGTGCGAGCTCTCGTAGATGCATTCGAGCAGGCACCTTTCCGAAGAAAGGTATTCGTGGTGGGGGATTGTTAAGAGGAAATTGATTGCTCTGGGACTCGAGGACTCAGAGCACTCAGAGCTGCAGCATTGGCGTAATTCATTCAGCTGAAAGGAGGTCAGCAAATGCGTGATATCCAAACGGGGGAGGATAGAGGCGGTTTGCAAACATTGTGATACCCGGAAACCTGCTTTGGAGATAGTGTCTTGTTTTGTTGGTTTGATGTTCAACAAAACCGAGGAGGGACTGCCAAGCTTTGGGGTGGCGGGGAGCGGGGCGGGGCGGGGCGGGGCGGGCTTTCGCTGCAACTCGATTTTTTCGATCGTAAACTCACCTCTCTGTAAACTTCATATAGAAGAATTGATGGAGCCGAAAGCCGACACCCGCTGTCAGGACCCTGGCCGTCTTCTGAGCATGCCTTGGATTTATCGCAACCACATGCAAGAATCACGGGCTTTGGTCTGTGTGCACCCTCCCTCTATTTACAAGTGTTAAGAATTTCTAGGACAATTGCCAGAGAAGGTCTGAAATTTCTACCGAATTCCCAGATTGTTCTAAATGTTCTTGGAGGATAAATGTAATTGTCCTAAATATTTTCGCACATTCCTTGCAAAAGGCAGGTCTACCCGGAGGAAAGTCCGCCCCTCTTACATCTATGAAATCACTGTTAGAACTACAGACTCTTGATGGCTGAAAATCACTTGAGAGGATGGCCCAAAAGCGGGAGAAGTTGAGGTAACAGTTCTGTGGCGCAGTTCCTGGCATTGCTCTATATAACTACTAACGGAAAAAATAGAACGACTATCCTATTCATTTAAAATCTATAAACATCCCTTACCTCGGCCTGACTAAATTCCCAGAATTTCTTTTACATGAGAAACCAAGCTTCATCACCATGTGTCTTTTTCTCGACATACTTGATGGCAGAAAGGAGGTCCCACAGTTTAAAGTGAAGCAGAGGAGCTCAATTTCAGCGTTCGAAATATAAGGTCCCCTTGCATTACTCCCTCCAAAAATATTCGCCAGAATGGTATCTCTCAAGTTCTCATCTCGATTGGGATAATAGACGATTTGTTTGATGGGGCCCCAACCAGCCTCACAGTGTGTCACAAACACGATCTCTGGATGCGTTTCGTTGGGTAAATCGGTTTTTCTCGTAGGAAGCTTTGCAATTTGTGTATTCCCGTGCAACACTGCTGAAGGCTCTTCATTGTCGTAACCAGTGCTTTCTTCCTCCGTACCCCCAAACAAAGCCGCAACCCCTCGGTAGTGGATTGCTTCAGATTGAATACCGCGGTGCGCCAACTCCGTAGTCTTGAACATCTTGGCAATATCTTGGTAGATTACTTCCGAGCGATCTTTTTGGGGTGACAAGAGGTAATAACCTCTCTCGCCATATCACGCCAGGTAGTCGGTGTGTTTTTCCTTCCAACTCGTTGCAAAGAAGTAGGCGGTTTTGATTCGCTCCATACTCGGATATGGGTCTGACGGTGTAGTATACGGCATCCTTCTTCTCCACATCCACCTTTCCACGTGGAACAAGATACAGAAATTCCGATTTGAACCATGTTAAATCATCTTTTCGGGCCAACAAAGAGGGTTTATATTTCACATTCTTGGCAAACCCCAAAAATCCATGGTGTTGGAGTGCAGAAGCATAATTCTTGTGGCGGACTTTGGCTCTCTCAAATGCGTGTCCCAGCCTTGTTGAAGTACTCATTGGAGTTTCGGAGAATATTGCGGAAGAAGGATGGTCTCAAAAAAGCTCACCTCGCTTAAGATCCCCATTGACATCTACGAGTTCCAGGTTGCCAAAGCCCTCGCGCTCTTTCAAGGGACAATCATTCAAGAGGACATGCAAACTCTTGCGAGCTTGGGGAGGTATTCCATTTTCCAAAGAAGCACATTATGTGCTGTATTTCTATTTCCGAGAGAATAGTCTCGCATGACGATATTCTGAGCCTCGCAGAGGAAGTTGTGCGTACCAGGTTGGAAAATCAGGGGTAATTACGAGGGAGCTGGAGTGTATCTTTGGCGGGATGAAAGTACACTGGTGTTTTCTCGGGTTGATTCGTAAGCTTTGAGGGTCGAAGGTTGGGATTCGCTTGTAATGTGCCAAGAGGACATATCGAGAATCCCTACAAACTAATTTCTCCATTTCCGGTCGTAGTTGTTGGTATAGGTTGCGCGTAAATAGCCGATTTAAAGAGCCGCCACTATTCCTTCAAATTTGAGATCGAGGAAAGCAGGTTCGGGTAGAGAATGTTCCCAAGTTCTGGTTTGGAGCAATTGTTGGAGCTGTGTCAGTAGCATGGTTTGGACATTCCAGAATTGGGTAACACCTGCTTCTTGAGGAGGCTCCGGAAAGCAAGTAAGTACCTCGCCGCTGCTATCTTCTGGCCATTCAACCTTGATGAACGTGCTAGTAGTTTGTTCGATGGGCTCCTTATGCTTGCACAATCTTTCGGTCCAGTGGTCTGTCCATTGTTCCTTGCATGGCTGACCAGAAGCATAAGTTGGTTGGGTTACAATCTTCCAAGTACCTAACGAGGTCTCAGGGCTATTCTTGGGTTTCTTTGCAGATACAGAAAGTTTATTTGGACTTACTCAGATCTTATTTCATGCTTTGGCTGTGTGGGGTTGACGTGGGTGGAAAGTTGTCTATCCCCTGACATGCTTCTTCAGCAGCCATATTGAAGTATCTTGCAAGGGGGCTTTTGAGGATTATATGTGGCTGTCGTTATGTTGAAGTTAAAGGCTGAAGGTAGGTAAGTAGTTAAGAGTTTGAAGAGGAGATTCAGTGGAAGCCAGAGATAAGTTAATATGTAGAAAAAAAGGATTTAAAGTCAAGTACCATCTATAAATAAAGGCTCACGCGTTAAACACACCACAAACTTGCTCCAAAGACCTTTCTTAGCTTTTTCTAAGTGGAGTGTCAAAAGAAAGTGCTATAAGGGTTGTTTTGCATCATAGTTTCTGCCAATGTGAGTTTCAGAACATCCTTAATTGTCCAAAACATACTTCACCTACGAAACCTCAACCCATCCCCCCACCCATGTGGCAAAGAAATAAAAATAAAAACTTCTCTGTGGACACTTTCATTCTAGGACTTTTAAGGCGCAGGCTAGAGCAAACCAAAAGCGATACTTAGGAATTTCATAATTCTTCTCAAGATCAATATTCAAGATCTACCCCAGTATTGGGAAAGACAGGTTGTAGAAAGAGTAACTATAGAACTGGGGTATTTTGAAACCCCTCACATTTACTCTACGTACCACCACCCCACACCCCTTACCTTACCTTAAAGATTCTTACAGTCATAGTACTCGGAAGAATTGAGAAGTTAATTTCTTATTTCTTTAAGACGTACTCAGAGGGTCTTTGGAATTATCCTCCACTTTTTTGAACATTACTCACAAAAGCAGGTGGGCAACCCTGAAAATTTATGCCAATAGTATGAAGTGATAAGATACCAAAATTTCCATATTCCAGATTCTTGACGCTCCTTGCTAAGGCCTTAACGAGAGGTTGAATAGTGTATAACCAATAAAAAATAAGTAACAAAGCCCTTGAAGCCAATTCACGTTGCAAATATACACCCACAACTCAAAGAACGAATAAGAAACTATACAACGATAAAAGCAAGCGTGAAGTGATTCACCAAGCATATGGCCTATACCCCCCTCGCTGATGTCAACAACCCAAAGGTTACCATTAGGCATTCACAGCCAAAAGTCCATTCCCAATGAAGGGAATGGAGTTTCTGACCTACAAAACGTAGATAACTAAAGCTACATCAAAACCATCGACAAAACTCTCAATATATGTCCCAGCACTTGTATTAACACAAAGTACCCCAAAAGCCAGAAAACACCCAGCCATCAAACAATATCAACCAGTATCTCAGATCCCAAAGCAAAGTAAAGCCATGTGCCATCTCTGCGACAAACTCCAAACCCTGCAAAACACCAAAGCCCTCCCACCAACTCTCACAAAACCCATCTCCTCCCTCCTCCAGAAACTCCACTCAAACCTAAGTCCCCACCTAGGAGATTTCTGGCTCTGGCGACTAAACCGCGCCCTAGAGCTTCGAGCGCTCATTCAGAACACCGAGGACAGTATTCCAGGCGGAAGAATAGCGTTAAGAGAACTGCTCCAGGATGTGGAAAAGCAGATTGTGCATATAAAATTGAATATGGTTGAGCATCCACCTAGGAAGAGTACAGGGCGCTTGCATGAGCTGAAAGAGGAGATTTGGCCTAGGGAGAGTGCTAGTGGAGGTGAGGATGGGAGGAAGACTAAGTGGGAAGAGGAAGAGATTTTGAGGGAGAGGGAGTGGGGTGTGAGTACTCAATCTAGAGGTAAGCGAGGAGAAATGAAGTTTAATATACATTCGCGAAATAGAAGGGCTAACTTCGTGTCAATAGTAGGAGCAAGAAACGACGACTACACGAGGGAAGGATCACCAAGCAGCAGCCAAGGAATGGAAAATAAACACAAAGTAAAATTTATACTCCCAGAGCGTCAAGCAACCCCTATACATCCTTCCCTTGCCATACAAGCAGCTTCTATAAAGAGAGTGTTTGCATGGCTCACACAATGCAATGAAGCCATGGAAGGGGGAGATAAAGTGGCAGAGGAAGAGGAGGAGAATAGGTCTATTGTCTCACTTGACGGCATAGATGTCGAACGTCCAAGCCTGGATGTGAAATTATGGACAAGGGCAAAAACAGCTTTGAGTTCAAGCTTCGCCCGACTTGGTAGAAGTACCACTAGTCGGAGTGAGAGAAGGAACGATTCTCAACTTCATGAGTCAACAAATGGTGACCGTGAATCCGGACAACGATCAGGAAATGCAAACTCAAAGAACAGCAAGACACAAAAAGAGGTAAACTGTCCACAAAAGGAAATCGACCTCCAACTTCTTGATGATCCATCTTCTGAGACGGGCCAGAGTATGGGCCCGCGACTAAGCAAAGCAAGAGAAAGAGCCATCGATGCAATCCGCACCATGGCAGGCCGTCAAACCGTGTCGAGTCCCCAAGATTATTCTGATGATGAAAGCTCAGGATCATTCTTGAGTAGTAAGACATCAGAGATCAACTTGGGATCCATCATTGAGAAGTCGCGACCGGCAAAATCTGAGAATCAATCACCACCACCACTCGAAACCAGAAGCTCGCGTCGTCTTCGAGCGACAAGCGCCGCTTCAGCCAACAACCAGACGGCGAAGATATTCGAGCATTTGGAGAAACATCAAAGTCGAAGACATGGCCGTCCGTTATCTGGTGATTCATTTGTCCCTGTTGCACCGGAGCCAATGCCACGCGAACGATCACACAAAAACCGAGTTCGCCATCAGCTTTCTGGGGATGGTTTCGTTCCCACGGCACCAGAACCAGAACCACTCCCACCCAAGGAAGAGAAGAAGAAGCATGGCCCTCGCTCATTCAGCCAACCGCATTTTGACAAGCCATTGCCACCGTTGCCGGACTCCTCGAACAAAAGTCAAACTCAACAACCTGAGTCGTCAGAAAGGATCTCTCAACACAGAAGGGAGGGAGAAACTAAAATCGCAAAAATAACGGCAGATAAATTGCGAATGAGGGAACGCGGTGAGTCTGTCCCCGAGCGCGCAAACCGAATGGAAGGAGGCAAGGGAGCCGGAGGAAAGGGAGCCGGAGGAGAGAACATTACGGTACGAGAATATTCGGGGTCCAGAAGGCGAGCAGAAAGAGTATCGCTGGGCGAGTCGGTGCATGTCCCCACGACATCAAGAATGACTTCAGGGAAAGGGCGGATGGGCGAACCTCGTGATAACACAAGAGAAAGCTCCGAGGGGATGAGTGGAGGAAGTCGAGGCGTATCTGAGAATGTGTTGAGAAGGAGAGCAGAGAGAGAGAGGGAGGGAAAGAAACACCTGGATTACAATGTCACGGAGAGGACGAAGTATTGGGGTCAGGAGGGAGCTATTACTTGATACCATGATGAATAAAGTGTACCGTGGTTAGATGATAATAATAAGAGGGATCATTCACCACAATGGAGGTTGTGAGTGAGGTTTGAAATGCGAATAAAGTTTAGGTACTTGAATGAATAAATGAACGACGCGACGGGCTTAGCTTGGGCCTTTTTCAATTTACGCGTCGCGTCATCCCAGCATTAAATCTCTCTCCCATATCGCATATCGACGACCTCTTCAAATCAACCACTCCCCATCTTCCGTCCATTGTGTTATCCTGTACAGTATCATTTTTCTGCGAAAAAAGGCGTTTTCCTTTCGGAATCGCCATCATGGGAAAAGGCAAAGATGCTCCATCTGCCACTCCGGCACGAACACCCTCTCTCAAGAGACAACCCTCGAGTACCGGTCAACGGACGATAAATAGCTTCTTCACCAAATCCTCACCCGCGCTTGGAACTCCGACTCCGACACAATCGAACGGTGGATTAAGAGTCAATGGCACAGGGAGTGCTGCGAACGCGATGGCAAAACCAAAATCGACTTCTGCCGTGAAGAAACCCGCGTTTAGGAAACCCGCCATCAAGAGTGCAACACCTGTACCCAGCAGTGACGCGATAGGCCCTCCGAGTTCCCAAGAGAATGAGAACGGGGGGATTCCAGACGAGGTAAGTCCCCGCCTTCTTGCTTCTGTGACAAGTACTAAGACACACAGGAGGAGGAGGAGAAGACAAACAAACCCTCAGCACATCTTGCTAGCAGTCCATCGAGAAAGGTATTCTAAGCCCACATATTCCCTCTCGAGCCCTCTCTAACATGAATCTTATCATAGGCCAAAAAGGCTGTTAGCTACGCCGAATCCGAAGACGACGAGGAGGCAGCATTTCAAGAAACCCTTAGATCCCGAAAACGAAGAGTTCCGAAGATAGAGCTATCTGATGCCGAAGATAATGAGGACGAGTTTGCTGGAGGTCTGGATGGAGCTGTGGACGACGATGGTACGCTTCCTCGCTTCCTTTCCATTTTGAGGTCGATTTGAGGAACCGATTCTAATTTATTGCAGATGATGAAATGGACGATTTCCTTGTCGACGATGATTCCGACGCGCCAGTCAAACCATCCAAGAAGCGCAAGCGACCAGCCTCGGCGGCGAAGTCCCGCAAGCGTTCCAACATATCCCCACCGCCAGCAGTCAAGAGTGATGAAGACGAGGACGAAGACGAGGAAACGGAGAGCTCAGGGCCATCCACCGCCCAGCAATGGAAGTACGATCCCGAGAATACGGATACTCTCCTGCCAAAATCCAAGACTACGACCAAGGCTCCAAAATCATATCAGACATACAAGGAGAAGGCACACAAGAGTGAACCAGAGAAGCGGTATACATGGTTGGCAAATCTACAAGATATTGACCGGAATCCAATTGGGCATCCAGACTATGATCCGCGAACTGTCTACATACCTCCTGTCGCAATGGCCAACTTCACCGCATTCGAAAAGCAATATTGGGAAATCAAGCAAAAGTTTTTCGACACGGTTGTGTTTTTCAAGAAGGGCAAGTTCTATGAACTTTACGAACACGATGCGACGATTGGCCACCAGCTCTTTGATCTCAAGCTTACTGATCGTGTAAATATGCGAATGGTTGGAGTTCCCGAGTCTTCTCTAGATACCTGGGCAAATCAATTTGTTGCCAAGGGATACAAAATCGCTCGAGTCGATCAAGTCGAGTCTGCTCTCGGAAAAGAGATGCGTGAAGCAGATGGACTTTCCAAGAAGGGAAAACCAAACAAGGCCGATAAAATCATCCGCAGAGAGCTTGCGTGCGTTTTGACAAGCGGTACTCTAGTGGAAGGAAGCATGTTGCAAGACGACATGGCAACGTTTTGTGTCGCTATCAAAGAGTCGACCATCGATGATCTACCAGCTTTCGGGGTAGCTTTTGTTGATACTGCGACTGGCCAATTCTTCATATCTGAATTTGTTGACGATGTGGACCTTACGAAATTCGAAACCTTCATCGCTCAAACTCGCCCACAAGAACTTCTATTAGAAAAGTCCTGCATATCAACCAAGGCACTCAGAATATTAAAGAACAACACAACCCCAACCACACTTTGGAATCATCTGAAACCTTCAACCGAATTCTGGACAGCCGATGTCACTCGACGGGAACTCAACTGCAGCGGTTATTTCAGCTCAGATGCGGAGAGCGGAGATGGATGGCCAACAGCTTTGGAAGAGGCCAAAGATAACGATCTCCTGATGTCAGCCTTCGGTGCTCTTACACGATACTTGCGAACCTTGAAGTTGGAGCATAACCTTCTCAGCCAAGGAAACTTCACCTGGTATGATCCAATTCAAAAAGGAACGACTCTTGTCCTCGACGGCCAGACTCTTATCAATCTTGAAATTTTCGCCAACTCCTTCGATGGTGGGCAAGAAGGAACTCTGTTTACTTTGCTCAATCGATGTGTGACTCCATTCGGCAAGCGTTTGTTCCGGCAATGGGTATGCCATCCTCTTTCCGATGCTGCCAAAATAAATGAGCGTCTTGATGCTGTCGATATGCTCAATGCAGACCGTAGCCTCAGTGACCAATTTATTGGATCTATGACTCGAATGCCTGATCTAGAGCGATTGATCTCTCGTATCCACGCTGGAATATGTAAGCCGGACGACTTTGTGAGAGTGCTGGATGGATTCGAACAAATAGAATATACCATGGGCCTTCTTGGTGCCTTTCAGGGTGGTGAGGGCATCGTTGATCGCTTGATAACTGCTATGCCAGATCTCAAGAAACCTCTAGAATGGTGGAAAACAGCTTTCGACAGATCCAAAGCTAGAGAACACAAACTTCTTGTGCCAGAGCGGGGTATCGAAGAAGAATTCGACGCAAGTATGGACGCAATCGAAGAACTTGAGGGCGAACTTCAATCTCTTTTGAAGAAAGCCCGCAAGCAGCTTGGGGGTAACACTGCAAAGATCGTTTTCAAAAACATTGGCAAAGAGGTTTATCAACTTGAAGTGCCCGCTTCAATCAAAGTCCCCAAGGACTGGAATATGATGTCTTCGGCTTCGGGGGTCAAGAGATATTACAATTCTGAGCTGAAGGGATTGATTCGGCAACTACAAGAGGCCCAAGAAACTCATGGCCAGATTGTCAAACAGGTGGCTGGCCGATTCTACGCAAGGTTTGATGAAGATTCTGCTACTTGGGTACAAGCTGTCAAAGTCATTGCTCAATTAGATTGTCTCATTAGTTTGGCTGCGGCATCACTCGCCCTTGGTGAGCCTAGTTGCAGACCCCAATTTATCGACGCAGAGCGAAGTGTTGTTGAATTTGAGGAACTTCGACATCCTTGTGTGCTACCAAACGTCACTGATTTCATACCGAATGATGTGAAGCTTGGTGGTGATGCTCCAAGTATCAACCTTCTGACTGGTGCCAATGCTGCCGGTAAATCTACGATGCTACGAATGGTATGTATCCTCGTTCCCAAAATATTGACCTCCTTTACTAACCTTCATTAGACTTGTGTTGCCGTCATCATGGCACAAATAGGTTGCTACGTCCCTTGCGTATCAGCAACACTTACCCCTTGCGATCGCATCATGTCCCGTCTAGGCGCAAACGACAACATCTTCGCAGCCCAAAGTACCTTTTTCGTCGAGCTCTCCGAGACCAAAAAGATACTCTCCGAAGCAACACCTCGCTCTCTCGTCATCCTCGACGAACTAGGTCGCGGCACATCTTCCTACGACGGCGTAGCAGTCGCCCAAGCAGTCCTCCATCACGTCGCAACACACATAGGCTGTACTGGCTTCTTCGCAACCCACTACCACTCCCTCGCCACCGAATTTGCAGGCCATCCCGAGATTGCGCCTAAGAGGATGCAAATCCATGTTGATGAGGAGAATCGACAGGTTACGTTTTTGTATAAACTCGAGGATGGAGTTGCGGAGGGGAGCTTTGGCATGCATTGTGCTGCGATGTGTGGGATTCCTAGTAAAGTGATTGATCGCGCGGAAGTTGCGGCGAGGGAGTGGGAGCATACCAGTCGGCTGAAGGAGAGTCTTGAGAAGGCGAGGAGTGGGTGTTATATCCCGCTGGGCTTTCAGAGTGATATTGCGTGGATGTTGAAGGATGCTAGTGATGGGGAGGGAATTGAGGATAGAGGACTGGAGATCTTGATGAAGGCTATTGAGAGTTTGTAAGATGATGGTGGTTGCGTGTGGATATTCTCGGGATGTATGAATGGTCTGGTGGTGTTTTTGCGAGCCTTGCTGCTGGTGTTGTGGGACATGATATATCTAGCAATAGTTTGGCCGAGGGGGAGTTTGCTGGAGCTTTTTGTAGCGAGTAATGGAAAATGCAATGTATCCATTGTGCGCAAGTTTCGCCTATAGCCATGAATAATCAAGTGTAAGTAGAGCCGACTCCTGTGCCGAGGTCAACAGCTTTAAGCGAGATAAAATTTCCCTGCCTTTCAAAGAAATACTTTGACCTTACCATTATTGATCACCACCAACCAGCACCTATAATTAACTAATTATATCTAGATATAATCTTACTTCTCTAAACTCTCAACTTTATTAAAATAATTTTAGTATTCTATATAATCTAGAATATTTCTATTAGCTAAACGTTAATTAGATAACTATCTAATTCACTATACTTTAAAAGTCTTTAGAACTTTAATTAATAATTAACTTAATTACTCTAATTATCTTAGATAATTAAATTAAATAGCTTAGCTTACTAGATATACTACTTAGAACTGAAAACTAGTAATATAATTAGATAATTCTATAATTAGTAAATTAAGTATAACTAGAGCTATTATAATACTTTATTTATAAATCTAATTATTAAAAAATTTCAATTATTCTTACGTAAATAATAAATATTAGATCTGTTTATCTTATAGCTTTAAAGTATTATTTTAGAGCGCTCTAGATATATTAAAAAGTTAGAATTAACTAAATTATAAATTATAAAAGTTAAGCTCTTAAGCATATTCTATTCTTTAGTAAAAAAAGAAGTAGAAGAGTATTATCCGCGTTTTAAAATTCCTTTTCTAAATATTTCTAGCTCTTTAGAGTGTTTTAAAAGTATAAAAGTCTAAAAACAACTAAATCGTAAATCGTAAATCGTAAATCGTAAAAGTTAAGTATTTATAGCTAAGAGCTATAGCTAATTATAAATTATATTATACTATCTACTTACTCTTTTACTTCTTATTCTATTCTTTTATATATTACGTATACTAAGAGATTATAGAGAAGAATATAGATAAGAGTATAGAAGAGAGAGAGTAAAAGAGTAAGAGAGTAAGTAAACATTTTAAGAGAAAGTTTTTTCTAGCGTATATAAGAGAAGTTTAGATAAAGTAGTAAATAATCCTCTCTCTCTCTCTCTCTTTTATTTATCTAGAAATAATTGAAAAAATATAATATAAGAGTTAGATAATAGATAGTAAAGATATAATAGCGACAGAGCGATATTACTACTATATACGTGATACTTATTATCTCTTTCTATTTTTTAATTAGCTATTTAATTAAGACTATCTAGTCTTAATATAGAGAGAGAAGAGAGAGAGAGAGAGAATCTAATTATTCTCTTTTTTACTTATAGAAAGTAATATTTTACGCTTTACGATTTACTATTTACAATTACGTCGTTTTTAGACTTTTGTAGATTTAGAATACTATAGTTTTAGAATAAGAAAGAATACCTTACTTAATTAGAATATTATAGAATAGAATAACTCTATTTATAGAAGATAATAGAAGAGAAAGAATAAGTATAAAAGAAAGATTAGATTAGCTAGGAAACCTAAAAAGAGAGGCTAGGAATAGAAAAGCTAACTAAACTTAGCTAGAGATAGTCTACTAAAGTAAATTTACTAAAATTAATATATAAAATTAACTACTTAAATCTATTTACTTTATTCTCTTCTATTCTTATAACTAGGTATAGAAAAGTGAATAAGGCTATCTAGAAAAGAAAGGAAAGGCTTAATTAAATATTATATAAGATATAATAAGGTAGAGTAGCTATAAAAAGATTAGAGAAAGGTATAGCTAGAAGCGTTAAAAAAGAATAGAAGTACTAACTTAGCTAGGAAAGCGTAAACGCTGCTTTATTTTAACCTTAATTGATAATATCTATGACGGCCCTCTATAAATACATAAAGAGAGTGCTTATAGAATAGTACCTAGTATTGAGGAAAACTAAACTAAAGAGAAAAGCAAAGAGTGTAAGCACTCTAGCTTTATTTATATATATTAAGTAAAGCCTTAATAAAGCCTTAGGCTAACCTAGTTATATAAGTAATATATATAACTAGAACTATTATACTACCCCTCTTTTAAAAGAGCTCTCTATAACTAAGCGGCTTTATCCTCTTTTAATATAAGAGTATTAAGCTCTAGCTTACTATAATCCTCTCTCTTAGCCTTATATACTGTTTTCTATAGTAGAAGAGCTTTTAGGAGACTAGCTATTTTTAGCTTCTCTAAATAGAACCTCTCTACTAGTTGTAGTACGTATATTAGTTATTAAGCTAGATACTAATTAAGGTCTTTATTATAGCCTTTCTACTTAATTTAGTAATAGAGAGACTACTATCTCTTCTTACTAGTTAGTATTTCTTCGACCTCCTATTCCTTTTCTTTATTTATAATAATTAATAAGGGTAATATAACTACCTATCTTAGTAAGGGATTGTCTATAGCCTTATATAACTTCTTAGAAGCGAAGATAGAGTAAACTTTAATAGAAGCTAGTAGTTATAATTAGAAAGTAGAACTTACTTTCTTAAAGATCTTAAAAGGGCTAGCTATCTAGTAGTCTAGCTTTTAGCTTAGTTATTAAGTTACTTAGTCCTTTATTATAATAAAGACTATATCTCTTACTTTAAAATCAACGTCTTATCTATATTTATTTACGTCTTATTCCTTCTTTTATTAAGCTTTTAATATATTTACTTAGCTAATGTCTAAGATCTCTTAGATTATCTTTATAACTACTATAGCCTCTTCTTATAATAGCTGTTCTTTTATATTAGCTAGTTCTAGTATTTGCTAGTTAAACGAGGTTCTTAGTATATATCTCTTTTATAACTTAAAAGGTAATATTCTAATAGTACTATAAGGTAGTACTAACTATATATAGTCTATTATTAGAAGGATCTTAGACTAATTAGTATAATAATAATTAATATATAGCTATAAGCGCTAATTAAGGTATTAATTTATAATCTTAGTCTAGCTATCTATTTAAGTGTAGTTTATAGTTAAGAGTCGAAGCTGAACACCTAGGATTTAAGTAAACTCTCTCTAAAACATAGCGATAAAGTAAGAGCCTCTATCTAATATTATACTTTCTAGAATCTTATAATATCGTAGAACGTATTTAATATATAACCTTACTATCTGTTTAGAAGTAATATTCTTATAGTAGAGTATTAAAATAGACTGTTTAGATAAGTAGTCTATTACTATAAATACGTTATTATAACTATACTTATTAACTAGAAAGGACTTAAAATCTATAGCTATATATTACTATATACGTAGTAGTACTAGGAGTAAGTATAGATAGCTAAGTGTTTTATCTTAAGAAACGTCTACTCTTCTATAATTATAATAGTTTTATATATATCTTATAATATTAGCTTTTATATTTTACTAGATATATCTTAAATATAGAATCTAGTAGGTCTTATCCCTCTCTAGGTAAGCTAAAAGTATCTAATTATAAGCCTTATAAATCAGGTCTATTCTTAGTATATCTACGTCTAGTATTACTAAGTAGTTTTAGTAAAGTAAAAGGCCTTCCTCTAAGGTATATAAGGAATTAGTATTAGTTTTAGCTTATACTTATATAGCTTAAAGTATTATAATATCCTTGTTTACTTAGTAGATTCGTTCTAAAAGTATAAATAATTCTTAGAAGTGGTTATTATTAACTAGAGCTAGTATAATCGAGCTTATTTTAACCTCTAGGTCTTTAAGTACTTCTATATTAACTTATTCCTTTATTAAGAGTATATAGGTCTAGTACTACTTTTTAAGTTCTTTCTAAGAGTGTATCTTATTTACTTTATAAGTTAAAGTATCTATCTTACTATTCTTATATCTTAAATAGAATATAATAATAAAATAGTACTTAGCTAAGGTTTTAGCCTACCTCGCTTAATAGGTAGTAAGTTACTTAGTAGTTATAAAGTACTTAAGCGTCTTATAATTAGTATAAATACGAATTTTTAAATAAGTACTTTATAGTTCTAGTCTCTATTTTATAAGTAAGTGTATAATAGTAAGTAGCTCTTTATTATATATTTCATAGTTATACTTAGCTAGAGATATAGTCTTACTAAAGTAGGCTATAGAGTACTATTCTCTATTAGCTTATTATTATTATAATACTCTAGTAATGATTCTATTTAAAGCATCTATCTTAATTATAGTAGAGAGATTAGAAGAGTAGTAGTAGAGGATTAGTATAGAGGTAAGTACTACTTTTAAGTCTTTAAACACTTCTTAGTACTCCTTATTAAAATTAAAAGGTATGTTATTCTATGTTAGATATACTAAGGGCTTTATAATTATACTATAGTTTTAGATAAACCTTTAATAAAAGTTATAGAAACTAAGGAAGCTTTAAACACCTTTTACTATCTCTAGAGCTTACTATTTCTATACTACTAAGACCTTTTTAGAGTCTACTTTAATACTATTAGTATTAATAATAAACCTAAGGTATTTTGTCTTCTTAATATTAAACTTATACTTCTTAATATTAATCTATAACCTAGTATCTTTAAGACGTTAAAGGACTTTTTATATATATTCTTTATATTTAAGAATATTTAATAAGTAGATAAGGATATTATCTAAGTAGGTAGAGTAGAAGTTATCTAGATAGTTGAATAGGACGTTGTTTATATAGTACTAGTAGGTAGATAGGCTATTTATTAGATTAAAGAGTAGAACCTTATACTTATACGTTCTATAGTAGATACGAAAAGTGGTTAATTCCTTAGTATCTAAATCTATTTATATATAGTAGAAGGCTTATTAGATGTCTAGCTTAGTAAAGATATAAGCTTAACTAATATATATAAGCGTTTTATTAATTAGAGATAATAGATAGTAGTCTTTATAAGTAAGATTATTAAGTTTTTAGAAGTTAATATAGAAATATAGCCTTTTGTCTACTTTCTTTATAAATAGAATAGGAGTAGTAAAAGAGGACTAGCTATGTTTAATAAACCCTTTGTAGAGATTCTCTAAGATATATATAATAGCCTGTTATCTAGGCTATCCTAGATAGCCGATATTACGTGGTATATGCCGTATATATTAGCTTTCGGCAGTTGTTGTTTTATATTGTCTAATTTAGGAAGGTTACGTACGTCCGGGCTTTCGGACGTACTTCGTAGGGTTCGGCTTTTGTATTAGCCGACGTATGTCGTTGTTTAGTTTCGTACCTCTTTTTATTATCTAAACCTCTTATATATAGCAGCCTACTCTCCTAGAGTTAGAAAAGGCTAGTTTAGCCTTTTCTTCTATATTAGAGCCTAGTATCTATATACGTCATTCTGTTATACGCACTCTCATATGCCTCTACTATAGTTGTATGTATTTCGTGCTATTATAATATATTCCTTTATAGCTAATAACTCTTCTATAGATATCTTATATAGAGAGGAATATCTAAGAGTATTTAGACCTTTAAGATTAATCTTATAGTTATAGTATTAGTAAGGTAGAAGAGTGTCTAAGGTAGCCTTAGAAAATACCTCTTTAAAGTCTTAGTACTTATTAGAAAGAGTAATATTAGGAGCTATATCTAGTTCTTAATTAGCTATAATAGTGTTAATTTTATATATACTTATAGTAAATATCTTACTATCCTCTTAGAGTAAGTAATAATATATTCCTATAGCTAAAATAGCTAAAATATTAATAATAGAGTCTAACTTCTTTAAGATAAAGGGTTTCTAACGATATACTAGGGTAAGTACTTTCTTTATAACGCTTTTAAGTTCTTTTTTTATAACCTAGTATTTTACTTATATTAAGGACTTATAGCCTCCTCTACTATATATAGTCGAGGTATAACTAGCTAAGGTTATAGTATTGATTTTAAGGTAATCTATAGGCTCTAAGAGCCTTCTACCTTATTAATACTATTCGTCTATTTCTATAGCTTAGTTATAAGTATTAGCGTTATCTTAGTAAGAGAGTATAGAGTTTTTTAGTTATATAGCGTCTTAAGAGAGAGGAGTTAGCTATTAAGTAGAAAAGTAAGACTTAAGGTTATTAGACTAGAGTAGTTTCTAATAAGTTATATTAATATTAATATAAAAGTACTTAAAGAACCTCTAGCTAAGGATAATATTATATAAACCTAAGTCTAAGAGGATAAATAGTATATTAAAGAATTTATAACTATCTAAGATATAATTTAAAAGGAGATAGTATATAGCTTTACCTTCGATTTCTCTATTATATCTATAAATCTTAATAGAGGTAAGAAGTCTTTTAGTCTTTAAACTATAGAACTTTATAAGGTTATAACCGAGTTATATATTTATAAAAGAAAAGGTATTTACTCTAAGGTTACTAAAGGTAGTAGTTTATATACTAAATCTATTAATAGTTATTATATTAGGTAAAGTAAACGCTTTTCTACTAATTAATAACTATAGATTAATCTTAGAGAGATTAATCCTATATTTACCTAAGAAGGAGTCTTCTCTTAGGCTTCTTCGTTTCTTAACTCTAAGCTAGTGTCTTTTCTTTTAAGCTCTTTAAAGTTAACCCTATATATCCTTAGTTTTAGATAATCCTTAATATAATAACTAGGCTTACTATAGTTAAAGCACCTATCTAATAGTCCTAGAGTTAAGTAGATATTTATAGTAGGAGTATTAGAGCGTTTAAGAGGGATAAAAGGGACTATAAAGGAAGAAGGGCTAGTAGGCGTAGGAGTAGGCGTATATAGGTTTAAAGTAGAAGGAAAGTTCGTTACTTATACTCTTTAAGAAGCGAGATTTTAGAGGTTACTATTAATACTACTTATAAGATTATAAAAGGAGTTTATGTCTCTCTTAGCTTAGAACTTAGTAATAATAAGAGATTAGTATAATATAAGGGTTAACTTATTTTATAAGTCTTCTACTTAGTCTTATAAGAGAACTTTAGCTTTATTTATAAGTTGTTAAAACTTAGTATAGAAGTTATAGAAAGTTTTTATCTTTAATATAATAAGGTCTTAGTATTAGATATAAGCTTCTTAGTATAAGTAAGAGCTAATAGCAATGTTTTAAAGGTAAGTTAATATCTCTTTATAGTTATTAAACTAGTTAATAGTATTAAACTTATATCTTAGGTAAATATAGTTTTAGGCTTTTCTAAAAGTATAGTAGAAAATTAAATTTATCCTTACTTCTTTAGACTTAAAGTAGTTAGTATTAATAGACAACTTTACTATAATTTTAGTTTCCTAGATTATATAGGTAAATTCGTCTTCTATAGTAAATTAGTAAGGATTAGCTATCTTACTTATCTTCTTAGATAATAGAACTGTAGAAGAGGAACGAGTTATATCAAGAGTTTATAGCTAAATAGAGGTATATTAATAAGATATACTAGCTATATTTAAAGTATTTACTTTAAGTTTATAAACTTTACTTATTAATAAGGTTATTACTTTAAGGATTTATTATAAGGTAGAGTTAGATAGAGGTAGTTTAGAGATCTTATACTATAAGGAACTAGTAGTTGCCTTAGTAGGAGGAGGTAGTAGTAGTAGTATAGTAATAGCTAGTATATATATTTTTTTAGGTCGAGTTCTTAAGCTAGATTAGAATATAACGTTAATAGAAGAGGGAAGAGGGATTAGCTCTACTAACTCTAAAGTAGAGTAGAATAGTTCTTAAGTTAATAGGTTACTTTTAAAGAACTCGACATAGCTAATAGAAGAACGCTAGACCTTACTACTTAACGTAAATAGATTAGACTTTATAGAGAAGGATAGTGAATTTAGTAGATTTAATATAAGTAAATATATATATTATTATTAAGATATTAGTAAAAGCCTTCTTAGGTAAAGAGAGAGAGTTTAGTTTTAGTATAATAGTCCTCTATAAATATATAAAGAGAGTACTTATAGAATAGTACCTAGTATTAAGAAAAACTAAACTAAAGAGAAAAGCGAAGAGTATAGGTACTCTAGCTTTATTTATATATATTAAGTGAAGCCTCGGTAAAGCCTCGGGCTAACCTGGTCACGTGAGTGACGTATGTGACTAGGACTGTCACAATATCATCGCATAATATACGAGACTGCTTATATTTCTCTTACTCCTTACTAAATATACACTGATTTCTTTACTTATTTGTCAGAGAGGCATCAATTACTACTTCCGCTACTTATTTCTACTGGTTCTTTCTTTAAAGAATTGTAAGTACTATCTATCCCTCTAGCCACGTAAACAATTCAGACATTAAACCTAGTATACTTAGCTGTTAGCATGAATCTTTACCTTAAATATTATTAAGTAATTCCTTACTCTAACGATCTACTCCTCCCTTTACTACTTCAATCAAATTCAATCGTTCTAAATTATTTGGATATTGTCCAATGGTACTAAAAGTTGGGAACAACGGGCTATTTTTCGTCTCCATCCCGAGAGTATCCCTTTTTCTAATACGATTCTCGGCTTACCCTTTTTTCTAGCTATTAATTTATCCTACTTGCTAGAAAAACTATGTAAATTCTTTGTTAGAAATTCATCGGAGGACTTTTATTTTGTTGTTTCTTCTATTGGGTTTGAGCTGGTTCTTTCGCTGTAAACTGCTAGGTTAGCGCTAACCTATTACCGATTGTGATATCAAAACTAGAAGGGGAACACTTCGCGTAGTTCACCTGTACTAAGCGTACTTCCTTCTTAAATTACTCCACCCCTTGGCCTTTTCCTATCATCTTCTTTTTTAAATCACAAAACCACGTCTGCTCTCTCTCTCTCCTTGAAACACCATCAGTCAATCATGGACTCACCAACCTTTCTTCTCATCAAAAACATCATTCCCCTTGGGATTGGGATCTTCCTCTTCGCCCTTCCCCGGTTTCAGCCAATTATGGATCTAGATACCATCCTTGTTATCAAAGTTATCCTGTTTTGGGGCATTTCGAGCTTTCTCTACGGGTGGTCGGATGGTGTGGCGGGTGGATGGATGGTGCTTGGGGGAGGGGGGAGAGGGGTGGATGTTATAGGGGGGTTCGTGTTCCTGGTTGTGGCAGGGGCGTGGGGGTTTATTATACAGCTATTAGGGGTTTTTGAAGAGGGCTTTGTGGATGATTGAACAGCTGTTGGAAAGGGGATGCTGGAACCTGGCAAAAGAGTTGAGCATTTTTTATTAAATTCCCGGGCTCTCTTTCTGCCGCGAGTAAATACCTTTTCTTATTCTGACAATTATCAGTCTCATTATCCATGGCGTAAGGTCAATAAATGTTTCGTGGGGTATTCATTATTCACTACTTATACTTAGCTTCCACCCGCTTCTTTCGCTGACTAGCTAGTTAGGGGCCATCATAACATCATAATGTACCCTCTAAGAGTGGCCTTCCATTTTCCAAATACATGGCAAATTCACTTTCTAAATTCCCAAAATATCAATACCCCATTCACTGCGCCATCACCGCTTTCCCAATTTTCAACACCGCCAACATAAATCCATCTTAAAATCCTCCATACACATTCTGAAGCCTACACTTAGGATAATATTCAAACAACGCGACAAAGTCTTTTCATTATTTCCTTAGATATAAACACAAAAGCCACTTTCTCTTATTACCATTCTCCGAAGATCCCCAAAATCAAACCAATTTCGAAAATCGCTCAAGTCGAAGCCAATCAAGCACATCACTCAACCATGGACCCAGAACTCGACCAAGAACAGAACCTTGAACTAGACCCGGATTTTGAGCCTTTCCTGGGATTCGACCCAGAACTCGTCGACCCTTTCTTCGCCCGTGATTCCGAGCCAGGATTCGACCCAGGATTCGCCAGCTTCACAATAAAGTATGCCATCCCTCTCCTCTGCACATTTTTAACGGTAGTATGCGACTTGGAATGGCAGGAAACGACTGCTCGGCGTCGAAATCCAGATGAAAACCCCACTCTCTATATTACCAGGGGGGTCCTTATTTTTTTTCTACATGTGGGCTTGATGATCAAGTGGGAGGTGGAAAGGTTTTTGGAGGGGAGAGGGGCTGTGTATTGGTTTTTTGATATGCTGATTTGGTGGGCGGAGGTTCTGGTTCAATACCTTGGTGTACTCCTGGGGGATGAGGAAGAAGAGGAAGAAGATGACGAAGAGAATGAAGAGGGAGTTGAAGGACGGATTGAGGATGGAGGTTGTTGGAGACTTGGGGGTTGGAGAGGGTGAGGTCATCAAATGGATAGGGAGAGGATTGGTGCTTGGGGGTTGCGAGTGATGTTTTTGAACTTCCTTGGACGAGAAATATGGGTTGTGAGTTGAGCTTAAGCTCGTCGCTTATTATTTGCTGTGGTATTGTTTGTTCCTAGGCGATCTTACTATACCAATCACCTCCCCTCTGTTTCAAATTCCATTTTTTTTTTCAAGACACTTTCCTGTGTTTTTCGTCTTATGTCACTGATATATCAGCTACAGCTAGTGCTCTTTTAGTAAACGTTACTGACTAGTCTAGCTACCAGAAAAACTCTCCCACACTCCTAATTTTGAGCTCGGGGTGGTATTAAAGGATCTTTCAGTACGATAGATCGGTACCAACTACCCTACCTACTAGGCTGGATCTTCCAGTTTCCTAGTTTCAAACACTCGTTACACTCCCAGAAAACCTCCCTCTAAAGTCTACAATCTCAAAATTTTATTTAAGAACAACAAATCGATCAAACCCATCTTGAATTATCCTACCGAGATCAAAATCACTTCACGCAATCATGGAGAAGCCTAAAATACTTGGCGCTTTATTCTGTTTCTTTGCCAGAAACCTTTGTTGTCCGCTGTGTAGGTTATATTTTTGTGGCTATTATAGCTGTGCTGTGAAGACTGCGATAGAAGGGGAGAAGGCCGCGTATGAGATGATAGACTGGGCGGAGGGGATGCTTGACAGGATTGGAATGGATTGGAAGGGATTGAATGTTGGCAGGAGGTTATTGATGAGCGGATGAGATAAGCTTGCTTGTGGAAGCGTGGGAACATGCCTGGGGGATTTGAATTTTAATCTCTGGGGAATTTCAACTGCCCGGCCTCTATTCAACTTGTTCACCTTGAAAATTACACCATTCTCTGGGGATTTGGTCGGAGAGTAGTAAGTTTTTACCTGTTATTTTGCTACAAGTGCGAAACAATTGGCTAACTCACCAACGCTCCCTCAGGCATGACTATGTCAGGTCACAAAATCCAACAAAATTCTACTGTTATCAAGTTCTTGAGTCCACCAGTATCACTACACAAAAAGCTTTTCCAGATCTCGCTAAATTTTCTCCAGGGTTTTTTCTTTGGGCAATGGGTGTTGGAGGAAGCAAGGGGTTTTAAAGAGAGGGGGCAGGCGATGTGAGGTATGAGGTTAGGTTTTGGGGTGTATGTGGCAGGTTGTGAGAGATATCGACGACCGAGTTAAAAGGTGAGAGGAGAAAACGATGAGTGGGAGTAACACCACTGGGGTTTTGGACAAAGTAGGAGTGGCAATTGGAGAAATGCATGTGATGAGCGATGGTTTGAATGCCACAGCCTTGAACGGGTTTCGTCTCGACCCGCCATGATCAGAGTCACTGTCATGGTCGCTCCTTCCTTCTTACTTCGACTTCGCGCGCGGCGCACCACCACGAGATCTCAGAATGGAAGGCACGAACGCCGGTCTACACCCGTATCAACCTCTTCGGGGTTAGAGATAAAGGCAGCAATGAGGGTGGGTGATGGTGGTGGAAGGCATCCAGGTTCAACTTTCAAGATTCAAGCGCCACCAAGATTTGACACTGCAAGGCTGCGAAGTATATAATCAAAACAGAACATTGAGTGTGAGCTGTTTTGTGAGTTTTCCTTTTGAATTGTTGTTTTTAAGGTAGGTAGTTTTTGAGGGGGAATCACGGGGTGATGAGCGGGAAAGAGGTCTTCATTTGTGAGCCAACTCAGACGGAACTACTTAACAAAGCAAACGTTGAAGTATATCCTCAAAATAAGAATCTCATTCTTCCACCGGAGCTGAAACAATCGTTCCTCGGCGGCAAAGTCAGCGCAATTCGCATTTCCCATTGCCAGGTGACAGAACCGGGCGCTTCTATAAAGACTTTTGCCGAGCTCGACTGAATTGGCAAGAACACTCCAGCAGCAAGAAAATTCACGACTAATTGGAACGAGGAGCGATGAGTAGCCACTCATATCCCACGTACCTGCCTTATGCATGGATAGCTCCGAAACCGGAGACAGGTACCAAGAAAGTTCTGGGAAGTCATTGATAAAGTCAACATCCAAGGCCAGCATCACTCATTCACACATACTGGCGAAAGGTCCATGAGCATCTGCTTGTATTTTACCAACAACAAAAAACAAGACCATCAATATCAGTCAAAATGGCTACCACAGGAGGCCTCGAACTCGATACCCCTACCATGTGGGATAAGGTCGCCGTCTTAGAACCTCATCCAGGTTTCCCAGACTATCCAGACCTGCATGTCGTTGGTCCCCTCAACAAAATACATAAATCCACACTCATCCTCCTCCACGGAACTTCGACCGACGGCCCTTCCTTCGCCTCCAGCATCCTCAATTTTCGATTCCCCGCCGTCGGCCAATCTACCCTCAACGGTTCCTACATGACAAGTCTCCCTCAAATTCTCCCCCACACACGATTCGTATTCCCCTCTGGCAAACCGAGAGAAACTACTGTCTTCGGTGGCAAGTTGACGAATGCCTGGTTCGATATCCACGACTTCAGCGATCGGACGATTGGAGAGAACGAGAGTGCAACTGGGATGCGGGAGAGTTATGATTTCTTGAAAGAGCTTATTGCATATGAACGGGAGAGGTTGATGGACCCTTATCCGTCCGAACCACTGGGTATAGGCCAGAAGCAGATATACGGGAAACTTGCGCTTGGGGGCTTTTCTCAGGGTGCTGCAATGACACTTATCATGGCCTTGACGCAGGATGTGATTGTTGACGGGTTTGGTCTTGATGGTTATTGCTGTTTGAGTGGATGGTTGCCTTTTCGGAAGCAGATTTTGAAGACCATGGAAGAGTGTGAGCTTAAAGGAAAGGATTGGAAAACATATTCAAAGAAAGTGGGCTTGGGAGTTGCCAATACGGTTCGTGGTATACTTGGGGCTCCACGTTGTTTGCGTATGCTGGGAACCGATGATAGGTTTCCAGACTATGTTGAAGGCCGATTCTTCTTTGCGCATGGAAAGGCGGATGAGAAAGTCAAGTATGAGTGGGGCATACAGGCTAGGGACGTCTTTTTGGCACTTGGATCGGACTACGTATATAAGGATCCCCCTTGTCATCCTCCTAATCCTTGGGGCACCAGGGAGGTGGGAAAGGAAGGCAAACTGAAGGTTACATGGACAGAAGTTGAAGGTTTGGGTCATTGGTATTCGGAACAGGAACTGGAAGCTTTGGTTGCCTTCTTGGATGATCCAGAGGTTCTGGTTTGTCGTGATAGATGACGGGAGTATGTGTATAGCAGTGCCATATCTTTACTGCACCAGAATTATTACACAGGCACCTTGAGAGCGTTGCTCAAGACTTATAGGGCCTTTGGAACTCTATAGGAGAGAGCCATAGAAGTGTTGGAACCAGACAGGTAAGCTCACGAAGAGGCCAGTTGAGCTTGGAACTTTTATTGGGAGGGGAAATGAGAGGTGTTGAAGTCATGTGAGGTTTCTTTCACATGTGATGCAACTATGGTTGTAGCCTACTCGTTGTCGATAACTTACTTAGAAGAATATTAGCTCACTCAAAATAATAGCGTGCTCAGTATGTTTTGGTGAGGCACCGGTTTCAGTCGCATGGATCTTTCCCATCACGATCCACGAACGGTCTTCGGCGTTAAAAGATTTATCTGGGTTTTTTGTTTAAAGTATGAGGACATTCCATCAATATCCGTTTTTGGAAATAAGCAAATTGTGAAACAAAGAGAGAAATTTGCCACTCGGTAAAATTCTTTCATTTTTCCAAAAACACTACCTTACTTTGTTCACTTCCTTCTCCCGTCTTAGGTTCTACTACTCCTTTCAGTAAAATCAATGACCCCTAAGAAGGGCAAAGGCAACAAAACCCCCTCCAGGCAGTGTGTCGAGAAAAACAATACCACTGGAAGACGGTGTAAAAGAAGATTTCAGGTTGAAGCTGATGATCCAGAGACACGTTGTTACCAACATCGAAGAAACGAAGAGAGTTCCTCTGGCGGATCTTCACGAAATTCTCCCGCTCCCGCTCCCCAAGACCCGGAGCCGAACAAGGAAACACCTCTCAAACAACTATCCCCAAAAGATCCAGCCCCAGAACCAGAGTCGGAACCGGGGGAACAACAAAAACCCACACCAAAAGCTGCAACCAAAAACAAGCGACCGCGAAAACCAGTGATTAAGCTGAAGGCTAATGAGATGTCGAGTTCAGAAGAATCAAAGCCAAAGCCAGTGCGTGGGCCCAAAAAACCGCAAAAGCCAAAAGGGAAAGGAAAGGCGTCGAAAGAACAAGAGCTAGATATAGTGGATTTAACGACAGAACCAGTGGCTAAAAAGCCAAAAGGGAAAGGAAAGGCGAAAGAACAAGAGCTAGATATAGTGGATTTAACGACAGAACCAGTGGCTTCAAGGCCAAAAGGGAAAAGAAAGACGTCGAAAGAACAAGAGCTAGATATAGTGGATTTAACGACAGAACCAGTGGCTAAAAAGCCAAAAGGGAAAGGAAAGGCGAAAGAACAAGGGCTAGATAAAGTGGATTTAGAGACAGAACCAGTGGCTAAAAAGCCCATGAAATCAAACCCCAGAAAGAAGCCAGTCCCCTATTGGAAAGGAATTCTCACACCTGAAGAGGCATTGGACCCGGATTATGAACTCGATCAGTATGACGATAAGTTGGTCGTTTCTAAACGTGGCTTTAGAGATCGAAGACCGTCACGGGAAGTCACCGATTTACCACAAGATAAACAAAGCAAAGTCAGGAAGCTACAACAAGCACGCGAGCGGGCAATTCGGATAGCTGAAGGTAAAGAGACTCATTCTGATGAGCTTCGAAGGCAAGAAGTAGAGAGAAAGGCAGAGAGAAAGGCAGATGAGGAAGCGACAAAGTCGGCAAGAGAAAAATTCGAGATCGAGGAGCGTCTTCGGAGGAGAGAGGTAAACATTAGAACGGTTGAGGGTCGATATTTCCTTTATCGGTATAGGAGAAATGTTTGGCGCCAGTCGATAATTCTGGAAGATCCCGAAGCTGACATCTCAGACGAGGCGTTTCGAGAATCTCAGGGGTTACCAATTTATGAGGATGAAGACGAGTGGCGTGAAAAACTGCATTTCAGAGAATTAGGAATGACCCCATTATGCGAGACGCGAGAAATACCAAACAATGTATGGACTATGGAAGAGAAGAGGGTAATGAGAGACATGGAAGAAGCAGAAGGTAGCCTTATTGACAAGCAAGAGAAAGCTATCGGCAAATACTTTAAAGGAAGACCTCCCGGGGAGCGGGATTACAAACGGGCGAAACGAAAGATGACCGAGGGTCAGGAACTCTCGGAAGGGGAGGAATTTTTGCTCAACAATGCTGCATTATTTCAAGTTCAGCTGAGAGCTGAGGATGAACAAACTGCTCTTGATGAGGCCCATAGAGCTGTTTCAGAAGGAGAGATTGATCGGGGGTTAATTGAACGAGATGCTCAAGATGCTCGGGAGTTGCAAGAACTCGCAGCCAAAGAGGCTGGGAATGCTCTAGCGTCCCAGAGGACAAAGAGTAGAGGGAGATTAGGAGAATCTCTCAAGTAAGAGCATGTGCAAACAATCCAATTGATAATTGAATCAAGGCTTTTTCGTAGTGAAACCCCAGTCCTAATTCCAGTGCAATCAACCCTTACTCGTATCAACTCTTCCTTTGTTATAACCCAACCTCCTGTCCTACCAACCACCTCTTCAGTGGCAATTACAAACTTGACCCCTTCCAGACTTACTCCCCCTCCACCACCTCCTCGAAATCAATTTCTTTCTCTAGATAATATCGATGCAATGCCAATTCCCGCCCTTGCCGCCCTTGAAAAGCTCCTCGCCAGAGTCATTGTAGCTATCGAGGAGCGGATTGTTCTTGTCTGCATTTGCTGCTCCCTAAACAGCCCTAATGGTATGTTAGAACTTGGTATAATAATTGGTGTAATTGAATACTTGCCATCCTTTATTGGTTCCCTAGGTGTAACATACAGGTTACCTCAGGAAGGAGACCTGCCAGTACTGCATCCGTGTTTGAACTTTTGCGGTCGGCAATCGTGACGTGATAGGGAGGCCTGGTTCGTTCTATGGCAGAGAAACTCAAGGGTTTGTCCACAATTCTTCGATAGACACATCGGACAAGGCAGTAGGAGGTCTGAGTTACGAGAAGCATGGTTTAGACATTTACAAGTGTAGAGTGCTACTACTTTACAGGAAATCATTCTAAAATTAACTATCTGTCTTTAGTCTTCTAAACTTTTAGAGTAAACCGACTAAGATAGCGGAAACGCACTTTTCAAATCTTCATTCAGATATTTCTGTCATTTGAAGGAATTAGGGCAATATTCAGTGTTCAACGTTCTTAGTAGAAATGAAAAAAATATTTTTAGCTTATTATTATTCAAATAAGGGCCTGTTTAGCTCGTATAAATTATTTAAATATATATATAGATAATTAACGAGATGTCCTAAAGAGTAACCTTATATAAGTTAGTATATATTATCAATTGTTTCTTAATATATTAAGTAGTCGTTTAGCTCGTAGTATATATATTAGTACTTATAGAAGTATAGCGGTAGTAGATAAAAGATATATATAAACTTTTAAAGATTTACACCTCTAGAGGTCTAAATCTTTTTTTAGTAGTATATATCCTATTTATATATATACTAAAATATATAAGGTTAAACGAGGGATTTATATCGATTTTAAATATATATACTAAATACTAGTATATATATTAAATTAGTATATATATATATATATATATATTACCTTATGTTTCTTAGTAGTGAATATCCTAGATATATACGAGCTAAACAGGCTCTAATTCAAGTCTCTTAAAGTTTTTAGTATACTATTAAGAAATGAACGATTTTATAGTAAGGAGTTAAAATATACTTTATCTCGTTTTTCCGTAGAATATCAAAGAGGTCCTGGTTTCCTCTTATTTTGCTATTTATAATTAGATTTTTTCGAATAAGTTATTAAACTATAGCGACATCTAGTTTAAGTCTAGACAGAATTAGACATAGTGTTTTAGGTTTCCTCGCCTAATCTGTTATTCTATTCTGCCTTAACGCTCCTTCTCTCTCCTGTCTCTATTTTAAGGCTATCCCGCCTTCTTCTATTCTTAAATTCTAGCTTTCCTAGCCACTTCTATTCTACTATCCCCCCTCTAAATAAAATGTAAGCGTACGGCCGCTATGCTATACTAAATGTCTATATACTCTATATTTTATTTAGAGGAGGGGATAGTATAGTACTTGCTTGCCTTTCCTTACTAAATAGAGAGGCTAGGATAGGAAGAGTTAGGCTAGTTAAGTTCGCTTAAAGCTTAGAAGGCGGGTAGAAAAGAGGGTCTAGGTTCTGATTAGAGGTTACCTTTCTAATTCTACTCTAGCCTAGCCTCCTTTTTTTATCTGCCTAGCTACTTCTATCCTGTTTTTAGAACTTTCCTAGCCACTTCTATTCTAGTTAGAGTACCTAGCCTATTAAACTTAGCTAGTGTTTTAGGTTTCCCCGTCTAATCTATTATTCTATCCTTTCTTAACGATTCTTCTCCTTCCTACCTCTATTTTAAGGCTATCTCGTCTAATCCTATTCTAATATATCACTTCTCCTAGCTACTCCGATCCTATTCCGAAATTTATTCCGCCTATCCTTTCCTATCCGAGGTATTAGAGTAGCCTTTCCTAGCCTATAGAGGAGGCTAGGCAGAGTATATGCTAGCCTCAAATATATTACTTAGTTCTAGGCGTAATAGTCTATAGCGAGACCTAGTAAAGCAGGGTTTATTTAGAAGGCCTCGCTATAGACTAATTCGTCTAAGACGAAGTATTTATAGTATTATTAGTAGATTTAGTACCACCTAAGAAAAGCATATAATATTAGTCTTTAATTAGTACCTAAAAACAGGGGTTTTACTATAGTAAATCAAGTACCTAGTAGAGCACTTAATTTAGTGCTATTTACTCTCGTAAGCCCTCGTATTTAAGCCTCAACCAGTTCCTAGTATAATAGAGTCAACTTAGTACCTCTAAGCGTAGATTATTATAAACCGAAAGTTATAAAAGAAGTAGAGAGAAAAGGACTTAGAAGGTAAGTAGCAAGATAAAGAGAATTAAGTTATTACTAATCTACTAGAATAATACTATAATTTAAGTATAATATCTCGTCTTTTAATAGCTTTAATAATATTATTATTTTTAATACTTCTTAAATTAGTCTATAATATTAGTACTTTTTATTACTTTTTACTTATTTTAATGTTTTTTACTTATATACTTCCTATTCTATCCTATCCTCTCTAGCACCTCTTCTTACCTAGCCCTCTCTTTTAGTCTTCCTTACCTCTTCTATCTAAATTTAGCATCTCTCCTATCTAATTCAGCCTAGCCTATAAGTGAAATTAGCCTATCCTCTCCTTTCCTAATAGAGAGGGGTAGCCTATCCTCTCCGGAGTACTAGGCTAACCAAGGCGGGGAAAGCTAAAACACTAAACTTAGCCTAGCCTTAATCCTAATCTAGCCTAGCCTCTTCTATCCTTACCTAGGTGAGTAGCCTATCTTATCCTAAGTACTAGGCTGACTAAGGCGGGGAAAGCCAAAACACTAATTAGACAATTCTATAATTGGTAGGAATATCGTACTAGGTCACTTGAATAAGTAATACCCGATTGCTATAATAGCCGAGCGGGTTATTATCGCTCTCTTTAACAACCCCTACTACTTCATACACTTTCACAATCCATAGATTGTAAACTGAATTTAACGCGTTCGAATGATTGAGAATCTTGTTTTGAATTAAACGGAGAGCTCTATGACTTCTTAGTTGCCAAAAGCCAACAGCTTAGGTTCGATTCGAGGCTGTATACCATCCCGGAAACTCCTTCATAAACTTCGTTAAAGCAACCAGATGACCATATCTGACTAAGGTAGTATGAAAATTGGTAGTTGCGGCAGAAGGAAGTCCTGGATGGATGCGATACCTCAACGTCGCAACCTTGTTTCCTTTACGGTACCACATATATTAGAGAAATAGAGCTGATATTGAGAAGCGGATAGATACGTGATAAAGGCGCTGTGAAACTTCTAGAGAGGAAAGGTCAGAAAGTATATTAGAATCAAAATTGTATAGTTAGTATTATGCTACTCGTTTAGTCGGCCAATCATAGCTATATATCAGAACTTGATAATTTACGATCACTATTATTTTCACTCTACGTAAGAGCTATAATGTTCTAATAAAGCTTGTATAAAAGAGATTCAGGTTATAGTTCTAATCAAAGACAGCGCTATACCATAGCTTATATAGAATCTTCTTTGCTTAGTTAATCTGCGAGTAAGAGCACAAAAAACATACTAAGAAAATCTTAGTATATACTAATAGCTTTACTGCTACAAAAACTTGACCCGGCGACCTAGAAATTCCTAACTAAGTAGCTTAAACTCCATTCCTCGTTACTTAAATTTTATTATATTTTCTAAGCAACCCGTTATCTATAGTAGCAATACTATCTTTCTTAACGATCCAGAAGTTTAAGACTAGACTACTATTTATATATGCTTTCTATGCTAAGTATAAAACCCTGGTATTATTAGCCGGGATTACTTAAACATATAGAAATCTATCTAGAGAGAAATACTATTATAGAAACTTTTCATTCAAGAGGTCAGTTATCGCCTTGATGTACATTTGAGTTGTCAAAATTTCGGGAGTAATTTCTACTTAAGAGAGATTCTCTCTTACGAGGCTAAGACCGAGGGAGTTGATTATATAGAGTGATTGTCTCTTACCTTCGTACTTACACTTTAAGAAGCGAGCAGATGCTATGATTTGTTATATTTTTGGTGCGGGGTTCCTTTAGTAGTAGATGTCTTAGTTTTATAATTGAAAATAGATCTTATGCTAAGGCTAAAAGAATCTTTATAAGAGATAGTAGTCTAGGAGGTTATATACCTTTCGTCTACTTTAACCTAACTAGATTTTACCTATTCACTACATATTTAGGTATTCTTGCTTATTCTTGGAGAAAATAGCCTTGTTATATACTGTTATTTACAAGTAAGAGGATTACCTCAAAAGATAAACACCACGTTCTAGTAATCCCAGCTCGTATAGTGATGGTATCATATAGTAATTACTTTGACCTTATTCTAACAAAAGAATCACTTGATTCTAATACATCTGTTGTCTCAGTAGCGCAATCAGTATATTCTGATAAATTGTGTTATTACGTTATATAAACTCTTAAGGGCTGGCTCTAACTATAACTTCAATCTATCCTTGACAGCACATAGATTGTACGTTGACAACGAAGACATTTTACCAGAATATTCGCTTAGTTTTAGGGCTTTATTATGCTCATTTCGAGTGTGTCTAGCTAGCACTTCAAACTCTCCCCAATGACAAAGCAAAATCCTGGGCTTGCTCCCTAATGATTGCTCCACTGCCACTGTATAACCCTCCAAGTCAAGACCCAAATGTATCAGTGCCAAAGGTGAAGCCGATCACTTGTCATAGACAACAACATAACCAGATTGCGCCATGTCCTCCTCGGTGTCACTTCCGCCATCCACTACCAAATCGTCCTCAGCCTTCTTCACATCTTCCTTAACAGCCACCATGACACATTCCTTCATAATCCAGAGGTTGATGATTTCTCCCGAAGCCTCAAGTGGTGTGACAGCGTAGAGGACCCTAGAATATATCAGCATGCGCGGTTACGATAGATCGAAGTACCTACCAGCCAGGGAAACTTTCTTTCATAAATTTCGTGACATGGCCAGCAAGATCTGTGCGCGCGGCAATCTTATCAAGGGATGGACGTTGTGGAAGAGTTTCTTTTGCGATGGGTGTACCTGGGAAGTTGGTGCAAACCAGGGTTTGTTGGTAGAATGTGCACTGCAAGAATTTGAATCGCTCTCCAGACATGTTTGGTGTTAGATGAGTGTGATGAGTGCGAACTGGTGTTGTGTTTGTGAGTGTTTTCTGTGGAAGTTTGAAGTTGAGGAAGTGTTTGCGACCAAATGGATGGCGGTTTTGAAGTTTTGCTTCGCTTGGCCACCTTTGATTTGCCCCACAGACAACTTTTCCGTACCTCACTCTCTTCACCTCATCTAGTTTCACTTTTCCTATTTTCGATACGACTATGTTTTTAAAGCATCTGGCAGCTTCCTCAACATGACGGGATACTCACTTACTGATGCTGTTTTGCCCGCTTTCCCAATTCCTATATAGGCTATACTATTCACCTCTTAAGTATTTTTTTTAAAAGAGAATAATCTCATAAAAGATACTTTGAACATTCTAAACTTGATCTAGTGAACTTAATTCTTACTTTATTAAATAGTCTTATTCTATAGATACTATTAAGATACTTAATATATCTAAATTCTATCTAAGTAACTTACGTTTTCTAGTTTTTCTAAATACTTATATTTATAGCATAGTCTTCAGATATATACTTAATCTCGATTATAGCTAATTAATATACTTCTTCTAATATATAGAAATAAATTAGCTTTCTTATAAGTAAGTTTTAAATAGTAGTAACTAAGTCGCTAGAGAGTAGATAACCTATTAATCCGTATTAAGACACACTTTTCCGCCTCTATAATAGTAGCTTACTCGTTATTTTATAGCTTACTAGGTAGGTAATATTAGATAGCCTCGTTAGCTAAAAATAAAAAATAAAAATAAAATAAACCTATATAGCTGCGACACGTGACAGCGCCATTACCCCTGTAAGCTTCAACTAATCATACCTAGTGAAGAGAGCTTATACTATATAATTATATATAATTAGAACTTTGAGACAGTCGCGCTTTACTTGTTTAGCTCACTGCTGCTACCTTTTGACAGCTTACTAGCGACTTACTTTTCAGCCCTCGAATACTAGTAACTTACTCGTTATTTGACAGCTTACTCGCAACTCTTTCAGCTAACTTGGAATTCAATAGCTTACTCGCGACTTAATCTTCGGCCTACAAACATGGCTAGGCTTACTAGCCAGTTTGTAAGTAAGCCACGAGTAAGCCACGAGTAGCACGGAAGTAACTCTAGCGCTAAGGATTTAGTCTGCTGGATAGCCTTTTTATAAGAGTAGAAGAGAAGTAGTAAACCCACGTCGAAACTTAGGAATGCTTTTTCAGCTACTAAGAACTACGACACTCTAGTACCTATACTTCTTAGGAGCCGCTCTCTCTTCGCCTTTATGACGAATATAGGAGATTGGTTCTAGATATTTCTCCCGAAATCTTCCTTTCTCCTAGTAGATTTAGCATTCTATAGTTCCTTCCCTTGAATCCCTCTTGGTTTTCTAAAGGAGGTCAAAAAGGAAGACCCTCGCCGCGGTTGAACCCACATCTCTAATACTATCCACGCGTTCTCGGAGCCCTCTCATAGGGCGCCGGTAGCCTCGCTCCTTCCTTCCTATCGCTCCTTCCTAAACCACCTCGACTCCCATGCTTAAATGACCACTGCTTATATGACCACAAATAACATTTTCAATTCCGTCCTAACAAAAACAGAGCCGGGCGGCGCACCTGTTGAAAAGTCTATAATCTTCAGACTGCTAACGCAGAAAAATAGTTTAAAGGCTCGGTTAGAGAGAGAATTTACGAGGAGTGTTTAAATACTTGCTTAAGCTCAAGCTCAACTACACTCCCTAACCTCGTCATCCTGCTGAGCTCTGGATACCTTGACAACGGATTCAGTATATCTGCTGTCCAATGTCAATAAATGTGATTTCCGAGGGATCCACACCTTTTGACGGAATGGCAGTTCCGGGAAATTGTGGGAGTTGTCATCTAAGGTCGTCTTTTGAGTTACTGCTCCCGTTCGAGTTATTAGCCCAGTTTAACCTCAGACCTCTACCCATTTGCTCTCCATCACATGCTTCGATGTAGAGATGTCGGGTAGCACACTACAACTCGTGAAATGAAACAAGCTACCAGCGTAATATTTCAACGTGACACTGTCCCAGGTGTAGCCTTGAGGTATAGCTTCCGTCATTTGTATTGTGAATCACTCGTGACCAGGTTCCAATCTGTCTGGTGGCATGACACCAAACGAAGCGTGAGGTATCTTGGTAGAAGGTGTAACCAAGGAATTGTCCAGAACCATTTTAGGAAGAAGCTGAGGGATAGAATAAACACCTTAGGTAGGTACCTGCAACGTGCCCATTTACTCGATGGCCACTGCCGCGTTTAAATAAGGTTCAGCTGGTCTAGTTTCCCGGTTGTACAGAGAGAAAGCGCCATGGTACTACCATGAACTGAGGGAAATATTTGTGACCATTTTGGTGACACACTGCCAACCTCACACAAACTATTCACGTCCAACTGTGTATATTGTGTGATTCGACTAAATCTCAGCTTGTAACGACGAGGAAATATTTCTGTGACTCTTTCTGAATATAAGAATAGCGCCCTTCAGAGTGGGAGCATGCATCGAAGAGTTGGAGTTTGGCCAGGAGCTTCAATATGCGAATCGTAAACCTTCTTGTTCTTCAGTTCTTCGCGCTTGCAGTATCAGCATCTCCTACAGTGTACTTAATCCGCCACGGTGAAAAGCCCGCAGATGGAGGCGATGGCCTGAATGCCGAGGGAGAACAGCGGGCACAATGCCTGAGGAACGTCTTTGGGGTAGATTCAGGGTATAATATTGGAAAGATAATAGCCCAGAAACCAAAGAAAAGTCAGTATTTTACCTGTCGCTCATGATGAATGTGCGGAACATGATCAAATCTGACCTGACGAACTCTTTCTCAAGGTGGAAAAAGGGCACGCCCATTTCTGACCGTGCTCCCCGTATCCATGGACCTCCACTTGAAGGTCGACACACGATGCGACCGAGACGACGAGGATTGTGTGGCTGCTTTGGTATCTGCCTTCAAGGCCACGGGTTCGTCCCAGAATATCTTAATATGCTGGGAGCACAAGGCTCTCCCCAACATCCTTCGCGCGTTGGGGAATCCGACACCGCCGATATATCCAAAGGGGGCGTGAGTAGTCGACTGTCTCCCAGTTGTAAACAAGATGCTGAATATTTGTGCCTAGTTTTGATGTCATCTGGACGGATCCGTTCCCCTACACCAAAATAACGGCTTCCACATCTGAACATTGCGAGGGGTTGGATAGTAATGCTACGGGGCTTGTCGAGTTGTAATGATTGTTTTGCTTGCTGGAATTATAACACGTTGAAGCGTAGGTGGATGGGGAATAGTTCGGAGTTTGGTTTTGGAGGCAGCGAAGTAGACCTGCCTGGAGAGCGATGCCATCGAATGATTTGGTGCGCGTAGTTCTGGTTTTTGACACTGTTAGCTATCCATATCATGCCTATGCCAATCTCTACGTATCTCTGGTATTGCTTAAAGTAAAGCGCGACCAAGCCCATTATTGTAACTGTGCGTGTAGGGGTGCGGGATTCGAGGGGGGTTCGTGATAGAGGAGCAAATCGTAGTGACGAGGTAAAAGTCGTCCGCATTGTGATATTTGTTATCAGAATGTGGAGAATGTGCGAGGAGGAGGGTAAGAGTGGGGGTGTTGAGAGTGGTTGAGAGGTATAGCGTTCGTGTGACAGGGAAACTCGTGGCAGAACGTCTCAAAAATGCTTTTTCTCTATTAAGAAGCCTTAGTTGTTTATTCTTTATAATTATATAATATTAGAGCTAACCTTTTAGGAGAAAAGTATTATAGTATACTTCTAACCGTAGAAATATATAAAGAAAGAAAAGAAAGAATTAACTAGTTAATTAAAGTAGTATAGACTTAGACTTATAGAATAAATAGAACTTTTAATTTATATAAATATAGAGAATTATACTAATAGCTAAGATAGAGTTAGACTTCTATTATATCTTTAAACTAATTACTCTAAATATAAATTCTAGTTTTATACTAAATTCTATAGATAGTTTTAAATATAAGTTTTATCGCTTTTCGTTATATATACGTATTTGAGGCTATTTTGAGAATTTCTATATTTACTAGCTAGCTTCTAGTATCTTACTCTACACTCTCTTATATGCCTTCTTTTTAGGCTAATTAGGAGGCTCTCTGAGTATCTTATTAATATAAGAGTTGAAAAAGAGCTTAATACTAAATAAGACGTTAAAAGCGACAGAAAGTATTATTAGTAGAATAGAGGTTACTTAGTATAAGAGGAGGTATATATATATATATCTCCTCTTTACTTAATAAGCTGATTTCTTAATTTACTATAAACTCTTTCTATTTATCGCTTTTCGTTATATATATATATTTAAGGCTATTTTGAGAATTTCTATATTTACTAGCTAGCTTCTAGTATCTTACTCTATACTCTCTTATATACCTTCTTTTTAGGCTAATTAGGAGGCTCTCTAAGTATCTTACTAATATAAGAGTGAAAAGAGTAAGTACTATTAGCTGCCTTAAAAGAGGTTACTTAACTAATTAAAGAGAAGCTACTATAAATATAAGATAAGGCTTTTTAAAAGCAAAAAGGACTACGAGTAGCGTAAATAGTAATATAACGTAGTTATAATAAGGAATATACTATCTACTAACTATAGAGGTCTTCTAAAGCTTACTAGGCTAGGAGAGAGAGAGCTCTATCTATTAAAAAGCGCTTATTTAAAAGGTATTACTTTTAATAGCTTAGAGTAAAGTATCTCTTAAAAGTATTTAAAGTCTACCTTCTAAGTATCTAAATATCTATATCTAATACTCTATTATTAGAAGTATATTATATAGCGCTTCTATATAGACTATGTTCTAAATATAATATACTATTACTAACGTCGACTATCTAGAGGTAATAGTATAAAGAGCTAATATATTAGTTTCTTATAAAAGAGCTGCTTTCTTAGTAAAAGAGTAGTATTATAGAAGGTTAAGAATTAAGAGTAAATAGCGCTTAAAGTACTACTATAGAGTAGATAGGTAATCCTATATCTAATACTAATATCTCTACTTCTATATACTTATAGTCTAATTTACTCGATTATAGATACATAATTACGTATTCGTCTTCCTTAGTAAAAGTAATATTCTATTATTAAAGGCGTATATATATAAATACTCTATAGTTAACTAAATTAGCATCTTTATATATAATCTTTATAGTATAAAGGAATCTCGTAAAAGCTAGCTTTATAGTAGCTTTAAAGTTAAGGCTATTAATCTATTCTAGCTATAGAACTCGAGGCCTAGCCTCTAGAGCTTAAGAGGTAATCTAGTGTAATTATAATATTAATAAAGGCTTCGCCTTCTTCTTCTTATAAGAGCTCTATATTACTTAAACGCCTACTATAATTCGTTATAAAAGCAAGGACTTAAATAGCTTCAGATCTAGGTTATACTCTACGTATATTAATTAAATCATAGAAAGGCTAATTTATATAGAATCTGCTTTTAAAAGTCCTTAACCGATCCCGCTATATACTCTCTTTAAAACCTACTTATAAAGTACTAAAGTCGTCGCCGGCTATAGTCGCTAGAGTCTCTTAACCTAGAACCTCTTAAAAGAGCGTATATACGTGCTATACACCTTCTAAGTATTTAGTAAGAGGCTATAATAAAAGAGCCTTATATATATCTTAGATATTCTAACTTTATCCTTTATATATTTAAGGTAATTAAGAGAGAGATTATTAAATTAAGAGACTACTAGTATAGATACTAATTAACTACTATTCTATATAAATTACATAAGAGAGTATCTACTAAGATATTATCTACTCCTAGTATATACTCTAATTATATATTAATATTAAATTAAGTAGCTAGGTATAAAATAGCTTATAAGAGGCGATTTTAGTAAGAGCACCTTAAGAACTACTTAAGGAGTCCGATCTATATAGTAGTATTATCTATATAGATAATTACTTTCTTTATTACTTATACCTTTCTCTATTATTTAAAGAATACTCTTACTATCTTAATCTTAAAGATATTTATATTAAATTAAGAGTTCTTTCTAATCTCTAAAAGAGATAACTAAAGAGTATATTCTTTTAGTAGTATATATATATACTCTTACTAAATATATCTTAGATCGTCTACTTCTAAAAAGAAGGCTCTTAGGCCTTTAATAGAGATATTATAAAAAAGGTATATATATAAGTAGATATTATTAAAGAAGTATATATTATTAAACCGTGGTAATATCTTATTCTACTACCTAAGATCCTCTTAGACTTCTTTTAAGAGGCGCCTCTTTTCTATATAAGGTATATAGTTAGACTATATATATATAAATATCTAGAAGTTATAGTAGAAAGCCTAGCCTAATTATACTATAGAGGCGTAAAAAGATAGAAGGCTAGTAAGCGATTTAAGCTCGTTATAAGTAATACTTCTATAGTTAATAAATTAGCATATCTTAAGCTTTATCTTAGCTAGCTTTTCTAATAGTATAGAGGCTCTAAAAGTAATAGTATCTATTAGATACTCTATTACTTCTAAAAGCGTACCTTAAGCACTCTTTTTATTATTAATTAGTATACTTAATATTTAAGTAAGAGTTCTATACTCTATAGCTTATTTCTTAAACAATTAAAGCATAGCTTTAATAGCTTTAAATATAGTAAACTCGTCGTCTAAATAATAGCTTATAATATACTACTCTAAGTATAACTATATTATCTACTTAAGAGCCTCTATAAAGATATTAAAGATAAATAGTACTATAGTAAGACTAAAGAGTAGTACTATATAAGCGTAATAAATCTCTTTCTATTAGAAACCTAAAAGCTAGTATATTTATAGTATAATTAGTACTATTTAAAAAGTATTAGATATATCTCTTTTAAGTATTATATACTCTTAGCTAGCTTCTTATACTATAGCTAATACCTTCTAGAAGAAGACGTACTTTAAATATATATATTTGTTTTAATATATAATAATTTATTAAGTAGTCTTTAAAGTAGAATAAATAGTATATTTAATGTTAATTACTACTACTCTTAGGCTTTGGTTTAGATATAAAACTAAGTAGAGAAGCTACGAAAGGTACTCTCTAGCGTAGATTAACTTTCTTAATTAGACTAGCTTTTAAATCGTCTCTTACTTTTAAAGTTAAAAGCTTATTAAATTTAGTAGCTAATAAGAGGTTCTTTAATATATATAAAACTTCTAAGCTCTTATACTCAATTAGCACTCTAAATTAAAGTATATTATTAATGTTTTCTAGAAGTAAATAATTAGAATATTAGAGTAATAACGCCTTTTATACTTTAGAAGATAATAGAGAAGGTAATATATCTAGTAGTAGTTTTAATATATTATATAAAGAGAAGAATACTATAATATTTAATTAAATAGGTATAGAAGAGTATAAATAGAAAGATATAAATTAGAGTAAAAGATCTTTATTAGTACTACTATAGTCTCTATCTATTATCTCTTCTATACTAACTTCTTAGCTCTTTCTTATCTCCTTCTTATTACTCTTATTATCCTTCTTTTATAAATAGATTTAAGTATAATTTAAGTCCTTATAACCTCCTAGTTTACTTATCTTAAAGTATATCTATAAAGAGATATTACTATTCTAATTATAACTTTAATAACTCTCTCTTCCTCCTTCTCCGCTACTATAGCTTAGTCTTCTTATCTAATAGTATTAAGTAATTATACTCTTAGGTATATTCTATAATTCTACCTCTCTTAATCTACCTCTACTAACTATCTTTTCCTACTAGAAGAGCGCTAATTAGATTACCTCTATCTAAGTATAATTCTTAGCTAAGCTTATAATTCTATAGTTAAAGTTATTAAGCTAAACGTAGATACTCTTATTAAATAAGAAGATCGTATATATAGTATATATTAGAAAGTAATAAAACTACTTAGTAGTATTAGATCTAAAGACCTTTAGTATCTTCTTTATTTTAATATTCAACGTACTAGCTTCCTTATTAAAAGAGATAGTACTTTCGTTATTATTAATTAGAGAGGTATTATTATCTAGGTAGTAGAGATCTCTTAGCTTAAATATACTTTATATAATTTATATTAAGTACTTCTTATACTCTAGAAAGAGACTATTAATTATACTAAGTATATAAAAGAGGATATTCTTACTATTATTATTTACTACTAATATTTCTTTTAATAGATTCCTTTCTAGATTAATTCTTTCGTTTATTAGTAACACTTTCTAATAAGAAGAGAGGTTAGTCTATTAAGTATTATTAGTATATATTATCTCTTCTTCTAGTATATTAAATTATTAGCTCTATCTATCTATTTCTTAATTAGCAACTATTAATATAGTAATATTATCTTAATTACTTTAGCTAAGCTCTAGAACTTCTATTAGATTACTCTAGATAGTAGCGCTAAAGTTATAAGAGTATCCTACGCTAAAATTAGCCTATAAATAGCCTTAAAAGTTAGAGTATTCTATACTAAAGTTGCTTTAACTAAAGTTACTCTAAGAGAAGCTATAAGAGTATCTCTAAAGATATCTAAGAGTAAAGCCTTAAGAGTATCCTCTATTAAATAGTCCTCTTATATAACTTTAGTATCTACTATTATATAACTTTAGTATCTACTATTATATCTATCTATATATCTATTAACTTAGAGGTATTAGTTACTTTAAAAGAGAAGAGGGTTATTTAGCTTATTTACTTAAATAGAGTCTTAGAGAGAGGGTTTATCGATACTATTATCGTCGTCGTCGTTGCTATCGCTATTACTATCGCCTCTATCTTATAGATAGAAGTCTATTCTATTATTATCTTAAGCTTAACCCTAGTCTTACTATACTTATTATAATAGCACGCTATTCTGAATTGTCGGCATTCGTAGAACTACTAATACCTCTATAACTACCGATGTTTCTACGACTTATTAGATAGAAGATGCTAAAGAGAGTAAGGATTAGATATTATATGTTTCGTTTTAAGGTCTTATATATTTAGCTTTAAAGCTCTTATTATTTTAGTAGCTATATTAGGAAGGACTCGGTTATTATTCTTATTAGGACTTAGTAGTCTCTAATCTCTTATATATAGATATTTATACTTAGTATAGAAGAAGAATAGTTATTATTTTCTTCTATATTAGTACCTAGTATCTATATATGTTATTCTTCTATATATACTCTTATATGCCTCTATTATAGTTATATATATTTTATACTATTATATAAAAATAATAACTCTTCTTTACTAATAATAGCCTTAATAATATCTCCTTCGAGCTTATTACTACTCTTTATTTAGAAGTCGATTTACTCTTAATTTAGAATATTATAATAGTATTCTTATATAGCTAGGTAATTAGAGACTACTTAGATAGCTAATAATACTAGGGTTTAGTATCTATATAAATAGCTAGTAAAAATCGTATTATAGATATATTAAGAGATTAGAATATACTAAGTGTTTCTAAGAGTCTTAATAACCCTAGATTTAGTAAATAAGTTAACTTATAATAGTTATCTAGAAGGCTTCTAAATCTAATCTTATCTCCTCTTCTCTCTAATTTAATATTTAATATATTAAAATCTAGAGCGACTTTAGATCTCTCCTAAGCTCTACTCCTAAGTATAGAGCCCTCTTTTAAGAAATAAAGTTAAGTCTTTATAAAAAGGTCTCTAACTTAATACTATACCTCTAAGAATACTAAGAAGCCTAAGAATAATAAAGGTAAAGGCTAAGTACTTAGAAGCTAGAGAGATTAATAAGACTTCTCTAATATAGACAAGATATAGAGTATAATCTAAGCTATAAAAGCTAAGGATTAAGAAAAAGAATAGAGAATTTTAAAATAAGATAATTAAATTACTTAATTATTAGACCTAGTATAGTAAAGTAGTTAATAACTACTAAATAATAATTAAAGTCTAAGTTTTATCTAACTTATATAAATACCTTTTTTAGTCTCTTTAAACTATTATTATAGATAAGACTCTACTTCTAATATTCTTTTCTTATAATAACCTACTTTATACTTATAACTTAAAAGTACTCTAAAAGCCTTTTAATCTATTAAAAGTAAGATTATAGAAAAAATTAAACTTTTAGATAATAGTATTTTACTTATATATAAGTAATAGAGAATATTAATATATAATCGACTCTATATAAACACTAACTATTATTAGACGCTTTTAACTTATAAAGCTCTTATTTAGAGAATAATAATAAAACTTGCTTAGAACTACTTAGAGCTCTAATATAAGTCTAATATAAGTAAAATAGTATTTAAAGATTATAAAAAAATAATTAAACTTCTTAATACCTACTATCTAACTAGTTATAAGAAGAAGGATGTCTAGAATACTTTTTAGTCTTTTTAAATAAAATAGAAGAGTTATATAAGAGAAAGTTTTATAGAATTTAAAAGTTACTTTTTAAATATAGTAATACTTAGAGAAGTATTAGAGTAAGATAAATTCTACTATATATAAAATAAGCTTATACTTTAGCTCTAAACCTAATTAGTTAATAGTAAGAGATACTAGAATATCGACTTTAATAAGATAATAAGAGACCTATTATTTATAAATAAGAAATAGTACTATAATACTAAGTTATATATAACTAGTATAATAAGTATTAAAAAACCTATTATAATAAGCTTATTATACTAAAAGCCTAATACTAACTAATTCTTATCTAGTTTCTTAATAAAACCCTTACTACTCTTATATAGACTTTATTCTACTTCTTAAAAGACTTCTTAAACTTCTAAGCTCTCTTCTACTAGTAAAAGATTAAAGACTTTAATACCTTTATCTATAGACTAATTCCTTACTAGTATAAAGTATTATAATTATAAAAAACCTAGGTATATTAAGTCTAACTATTCTAATCTATCTAGTATTAATAAAATAGATAATTAACCTAAGTAAGAATAACTACTTAAAGAGTACTTTAACTCTAACTTAGATTAGAAGGAAAACAAAGAGGCTTAGGTAAAGATACCTTTCTAAGCTTATATAAATATGATCTAGCTAGACTTAACCTTTCTAAACTTATAAAAGGAAAATAGTTTCTTATAAATACTATACTTAGTATATAGAGATATAGTATTAAAATATAAGCTTTAGTAGATATAAGAGTAAATAAGTACCTGTTTCTAAATCGACTCTTAGCTCTTTAACTATTAAAAGTAATAGGTTTATAGATCTAGAAACTACCTTATTCTATATCTATTTATAGATATAATAATAGTACTAAAAGCTAGGTAAATTAGTTTATATAACTATATTTAAATATAGATAAGTATTATATCTATAATTACCTCTTTATTATCCTAGACCTTAGATAGTAAGACCTAATTATTAGTAATAAGTAGTTAAATTATTTTAAAGTTCTCTTTAACCTTTTAAAAAACTAGATTACTTAGCTAGCTAATAACCTTCTAACTCTCTACTATAGTAAGGAAATTTTATTCTTACTTTTTAGCTAGAACTAGAAACCTCTTTTAAACTACTAGTTAGATATAAATTAAAGAGAATATATAATCTATTAATAAGAAAGACGTAAAAAGAGTAGACTTATAAATATAGCTAAGTTATTACTTCTATTTATAATAATATCTTTTAAAAATTTAATATCTAACTCTAGTTTAAAGCCTCTATAAACTACTAATATAGCTTTAAAAAGCTAGACTCTATACTTTTTTATTTATAAAATAAGTATAAATATAATATATTTTAATATAAAATAACCTAATTTAGAATTTTATATAATAAGTATATATAAGCTAGATTAGATTATCGACGAAAGATCTACTTCTCTCTAAGACGATGATAAGATAAGAGCTCTAATATAGACCTAACTCCTAAAATGTTATTTATCTTATAAAGATGTGTTTTTAAAAGTAGCTTCTAATAAGCTCCTTTCTTATTATAAATATAATTATAAGATTACTTTAAATAAGCTACTTTCTAACTCCTTTTCGCCTTTATATTAATAGTTAACTATAGAGCTTAAAGCTATAAAGGAGTATCTTATAAAGAACTTAGATAAAGAGTTTATTATTAATAGTAATAGCTCTTTTGCCTCTCTAATACTCTTTATTAAAAAGGCTAATAGTAATAAGTTATAGTTCTATATTAATTATAAGAAGCTAAATACTCTAACCTAAAATAATCTCTATCTAATCTCTTATATTAATAAGCTCCTTTTTAGAATAAGAATAGCTAAAATCTTTACTAAATTAGATATTAGATAAGCTTTCTATTATATTTAAATAAACCTTGACTTAGAGGAGATAACCACGTTTAGAACTAGATATAGTATATATAAATATAAGGTCCTTCTTTTTAGACTCTATAATAACTCTACTATCTATTAATATTATATAAATAACGTCTTAATTAACTATCTAGATAACTTCTATATTACTTACTTAGATAATATTTTAATTTATTTAGATATTATTAAAGAATATAAGAAATAAGTTAAGAAGGTTCTAAATTAGCTTTAAGAAGTAGGACTTTAGATTAATATTAAGAAAAGCGAATTTAGTATTACTAGAGTTAAATACTTAGGATTTATCTTAACTATAAAAGGACTTAAAGTTAACTTTAAAAAAGTAGAGTTTTTATAAAACTAGGTCTAACCTAATACTATAATAGGTATAAAGTCTTATTTAGAGTTTATAAGATTTTATAGCTAATTTATTAAAGGTTATACTAAAATTACTAAACCTTTAACTATAATAATATATCTTATAAAGCTATTTCTATAGATACTTAAATATAAAGAAGCTTTTAAAGTACTAAGAACTAGACTACTTATAATTTAAATATTATACTACTTTAACTTTAATTATAATATAAAGGTAGAAATAGACTCTTTAGAAAGAGTAATAGTAGGTATATTCTTATAATAATATAATAGCTTTTAGTACTTTATTAGGTTTTACTTATACGTTTTAGTTAACTATAAATTAAACTAAGAGATTTATAATAAAGAACTATCTACTATTATAAAAGCTTTTAAGAAATAGTACTTTAAACTTATATTATATTAGAAGTGTATTAACGTATATTTAGATTATAGATTATTAGAATACTTTATAATAACTAAGCTACTTATAGCTAAATAAGTCTAATAAATAGAGTTTTTATTAGACTTTAACTTTTAAATCTAATTTATATTTAGAAAGAGTAATTAAAAAGTAGATATATTAACCTAATATAAATAAGACCTAAAAACCTATAATTAAGCTAAAGTAGATAGCTGTTTATATACTCTTTTAGTACCTAATTGTTTAGACTCTTAAATTAATACTAAACTTACTTAGACCTTTTTATAAGAATAGTTTATATCTTTTAATATAATTTAGTTAGATATTATTTTAAGAATAAGTTTAAATATAATTTAGAAGTTAAAAGAAGATAACTTATACTCTTTTTAGAAAAAATGTTATAAACTTTTAGATAGATACTACCTCTTATTAGATAATTTACTACTTTTTAAGAATTAACTTTATATTTAAAGAAATACTAAACTCTATATAAAACTAATCTAAGAAGTCTATAACTAAGTATCTAGTACTTATCTAAGTATAAAAAAGATATACTAGTTATTAGTATAATACTACTACTAGGCTAGAATGTTTTTAGACTATAGAAGATATTTAGGGAATTATTAAGCTTATAAATATTCCTATCTTTAATAAACTAAGTAATAAAGCTTTCTTTACCTTCTACTTATACTTAACTATCTTATATAATATTTATATATAGACTTTAAATTATTCTTAAAAGATAAATATAGATTTAATACTATATTAGTATTTATTAACTAACTTAGAAAGGATTTAGTATTAATACTTTATTACTTAACTATAGACGTTAAAGGACTAGCTAAACTCTTTATTTAATAGATTTACTATTTTAGCTACTACTTTAAATTAATTATATCTAATTAAGGACTTTAATTTATATTATTATTTTAGACTAAATTTTATTAAATAATTAGTATTAAGCTTAAGCTTAGTACTACTTATTATAAATAGATAGATAAATAGATAGAAATAATAAACTAATATATTAATTAGAGACTAAAGCTCTTTATAACCTACTATTAAGATAACTAGAGTAAATTAATCTCTTTAATAAATAGAGTATAAATAATACTTTTATACTTATCTATTAGTATAACCTCTTATTAGCTTAAGTTTAGACTTAACCCGAAGACCTTATAAGACTAGAATACGCTAAAGACTTCTATTTCTTAGAAACGACTTAATTATAATAAGGTAGTAAAAGTAGCTTAATATATATACTCTACTTAAGAGATAGCTAAAGATAATATAAATAAGGCTTAGAAGAAGATAGAGAATAGTATAAACTAATACTAAAGAGCTATTAACTAGGATATTAGAGACAAAGTCTACTTATCTACTAAGAATTTTAAGATAAATCGTTCTAGCTAAAAGCTTACTAAATAGTAGATAAGACCTTTTAAAATACTAGAACGTATAGAATACTTCTATAGGTTAAAACTTCTTAAAAGCTTATTAATTTATAATGTTTTTACTCTTAATATACTTTTAAAAGATCTAAACACCTCTTTACTAGAATAAGAGGCTTTAAAGCTCTTACTAGATATTATTAAAGATATATAAGAATAAAAGGTATAAGAAATACTTAGTAGTAGACTTTTTAGAAGATAGCTATAATATTAAGTAAAATAGATTAGATACGATTTAAATCCTACTTAGTATCTTATAAATAATTTTTAAGGTTTACTATATTATTTAAAAAACTTTTATACTAAATATCTAGAAGAGCTAAGACTACTCTAATACCTCTCTAAATAGTTTAATATATAGGAATTAGATAAGAATTAAGTAAAAGAGTTAATTTATAAACTCTATTAATACTCTTTAATTCTAGTTACTCTTAATAAGAAACTTATAATAAAAACCTAAGATAAAACACTAACTAGTAGAAATGTTTAAAGTTAATAAAGTAAAGAACTATAATAGCACGAAATATATATAACTATAGTAGAGGTATATAGGAGTGCGTATAGTAGAATAACGTATATAGATGCTAGGCACTAATATAGAAGAAAACAATAACTGTCTCTCTACTATACTGAACATAAACGTCTATATATAAGAAGGTCGGAAGCTTCTAAGTTCTAATAATAATAATAACTAAGCCTTGCTTAATATAGCTAATACTAAATAATAAGAGCTAAAAAGCTAAATATATAACCTCTGATCCTTTAAAAAGCTAAATATATAATATTTAAACCTTAATCCCTTCTATATATAAATGTTAGATATTAATACCTTTAGCACTTCGCTTATATAAGTATCGGTTATTCGTAATCTCGGCCTTAGAGGTATTAGAGGTATTAGCACTACTTAGAGGTATCGGTAGTTTTATAAATACTAACAATTTAGAATAGTACTATTATATAATAATCTAGGATAGTATGCTATTATATCCCCTCTTCTTTAAAAAGACTTATCCTAAGTCTTTGGTTAGTAATTAGTATAGTATTAGGTTAATTAGAGTATTATTTATCTTTTTATTATAAAGAATATAACTTATTTTACTATTATAGTATCTAGTGGTTAGAGTAGGGTTAGTAGCTAGTAGTATTATTACTTAAAGACTAATTACTCTTTATTTACTACTATATACTATATAATAATAGGATATAAATAGAAGAGAAGCTAATGATTAGCTAGTAGGTAGAAAGTAGTATACTACTATAGAGTTATTATATTCTTACTATTATTATATATTATAATAGTAATTATTAAGTAATAAATAATAATTATAAAGTAATAGCTATTATTATAAGTAGTATATTAGTAAGCGACTTTTCCTCGATTCTAACTTCTCTTCTTCTTTTCTTTTTATCTAAATAATAATAAATAGTAAGAATACCTTTTAATTAAGTATATCCTTATATACTAACTTATCTCCTAGAATATATATATTATATATATATATATATAAAAGTAAGTTCTTCTCTTCTTAATTAGACCTAATTTAGGGCTAATCTAATATAGTAAAATGCCTCTTCTATATCCTTCTAGTATGCTTCTAGCTATCTACCGAGTCTACTATATTTAGTACTTTTAGGTAAAATCTTAGAATAGAGATTATATATATGCTTTTAAGAAGCCGAAGTCGAAGAAGTATAGGTACTACGTAGAGTAGAATACTATATATATCCTAGTAAGTTTAATCTTAAATATATACTAAATCTATTCTAACTTAGGTAGTTACTATAGTTTATTAGGAAGGAGTTTAGTAAGCTTATAGGTAAGGAGGAGAAGAGAGAGGTTAAGAAGGCTACTAAGGCCTTAGATAAGGTATTAGTTATTACTAGTATAGAGGCACTAAAGAATAGTTTAGAGGTATAGTTCGCTCTCTTAGAGGAGACTTAGACGCTTTATACTAAGGTTATTATAAGTACCTCTTACTTATTAGAGGGGTTTTAGTTACTAATATTTAATAGTTCTTATACTATGTTATAGAGGGTAAGACCTCTGTCTAAACCTAGGTTTAGGTTCTCTTTAAGGCTTACTTAAAGAGTTTATAAGCGTCCCCTCTAAAGCCGGTTATAGAAGGTTGCTAAGGTAAGAAGCGTCCTTATAAGAAGGAGATAGTAGAGGAAGAGCCGATTCGGGCTTCTTACGCTTAGGAGAGTAGAGAGGAGAATAATAAGTTAGAGGAAGAAGAGGCTATAGCCTAGAGAGGGTTAGTAGGCCCTGTTTCAGTAGTAACTTAGTCTTAGTTCTTTACTTTATTAACTTTAAACATTCCTACTAGTTAGTGTTTTATCTTAGGTTTTTATTATAAGTTCCTTATTAAGAGTAACTAGAATTAGAGAGTATTAATAGAGTTTTATAAATTAATTCTTTTACCTAATTCTTATCTAATTCCTATATATTAAGCTATTTAGAGAGGTATTAGAGTAGTCTTAGCTCTTCTAGATATTTAGTATAAAAGTCTTTTAAATAATATAGTAAACCTTAAAAATTATCTATAAGATACTAAGTAGGATCTAAATTATATCTAACCTATTTTACTTAATACTATAACTATCTTCTAAAAAGTCTACTACTAAGTATTTCTTATACTTCTTATTCTTATATACCTTTAATAATATCTAGTAGAGGCTCTAAAGCCTCTTATCCTAGTAAGAGAGTGTTTAAGTCTTTTAAAAGTATATTAGAGATAAAAACATTATAAATTAATAATTCTTCTAGAAGTTTTAATCTATAGGAGTGTTCTATATAATCTAGTATTTTAAAAGGTCCTATCTACTATTTAATAAGCTTTTAGCTAGAACGATTTATCTTAAGATTCTTAGTAGATAAGTAGACTTTATCTCTAATATCCTAGTTAATAGCTCTTTAGTATTAATTCGTACTATTCTCTATCCTTTTCTAAGCCTTACTTATATTATCTTTAGCTATTTCTTAAGTAGAGTATATATATTAGGCTACTTTTACTACCTTATTATAGTTAAGACGTTTCTAGAGAATAGACGTCTTTAGCGTATTCTAGTCCTATAAAGTCCTTAGGTTAAGTCTAAACTTAAGCTAATAAGAGGTTATACTAATAAATAAGTATAGAAGTATTATTTATACTCTATCTATTAGAGAGATTAATTTACTCTAGTTATCTTAATAGTAGGTTATAAAGAGCCTTAGTCTCTAATTAATATATTAGTTTATTATCTCTATCTATCTATCTATTTATTTATAATAAGTAGTACTAAGCTTAAGCTTAATACTAATTATTTAATAAAATTTAGTCTAAAATAATAATATAAATTAAGGTCCTTAATTAGATATAATTAATTTAGAGTAATAACTAAAATAGTAAATCTATTAAATAAAGAGTTTAGCTAGGTCTTTAACGTCTATAGTTAAGTAGTAGAGTATTAATACTAAATCCTTTCTAAGTTAGTTAATAAATACTAGTATAGTATTAAATCTGTGTTTATTTTTTAAAAATAATTTAAAGTCTATATATAAATATTATATAGGATAGTTAGATATAGGTAAAGAGTAAAGAAAGCCTTATTACTTAGTTTATTAAGAATAGGAGTATTTATAAGCTTAATAATTCCTTATATACCTCTTATAGTCTAAAAACATTCTAGCCTAGTAGTAGTATTATACTAATAACTAGTATATCTTTTTTATACTTAGATAAGTACTAGATACT
>LLCB01000243.1:0-91970 GCA_001414345.1 Hymenoscyphus infarciens | reverse complement strand
GCTATTACTTTATAATTATTATTTATTACTTAATAATTACTATTATAATATATAATAATAGTAAGAATATAATAACTCTATAGTAGTATACTACTTTCTACTCAATAGCTAATAATTAGCCTCTCTTTTGTTTATATCTATTATTATATAGTATATAATAGTAAATAAAGAACGATTATCTCTTAAAATAATAATACTACTAGCTACTAACTCTACTTTAACTACTAGATACTATAATAGTAGATAAGTTATATTCTTTATAATAATTATATAAATAATACTCTAGTTAACCTAATACTATGTTAATTAATAACTAAAGACTTAAGATAAGTCTTTTTAAAAGAGAGAGAATATAATAGTATACTATCTTAAATTATTAGCATTTATAAAACTACTAATACTCTTATAACTACTAATACTTCTACGACTTATAAGATAGAAGAGGCTAAAGAGAGTAAGAATTAAATATTATATATTTTACTTTAAGGTCTTATATATTTAGCTTTAAAGCTCTTATTATTTTAGTAGCTATATTAGAAAGGACTCGGTTATTATTCTTATTAAGACTTAGTAGTCTCTAACCTCTTATATATAGATGTTTATACTTAGTATAGAAGAAGAATAGTTTTTCCTTTTCTTCTATATTAGAGCCTAGTATCTACTTACGTTATTTAGTCTTAAACGTACTCCTATATACCTCTTCTCCTATAGTGTATATTTCGTGCCGTTATAGTTTTTCTTTATCTAGTACTGAAATTAGTATTAAAAAAATATTAATAAAAGAGATAGCTCTAAATTAATACTTTTTACTTAAAAATTAGATATAATTCTACTTTTAAGTCTTTTATCTCAAAGTTTATATATAGTAGTATATATATTATAATTTCTTAAAATAGTAGTACTTATATTAATTACTAAATTATTAATAATAAATATAAATATTAAGATAAAAGACTTAAAGTTAGAATTATATCTAGTTTTTAAGTAAAAAGTATTAATTTAGTAGAGTTTACTTAGAGAGTCTACGAGCTATAGCTCTAACTCTTATACTTATTACCTTAGCTTATACTTAATAGTAGTCTAATATTCGATAATAAACTCCTTCTCTCTTAAATATAATTTTTTTCTTATAGACTTAGTTCTAGAGATATCTCTAACTAAGAAGGAATTACTACGCTAAGTCGTTACGTCTCTCTTACTTCCTTTTTACTAAACTAGTGTTTCTAACGATTAATATAGTCTATATCTCTCTGAATTAGATATATAAGAAACCCTAGTATTCAAAGTATACTATCTAAATAATACGACTTCTATAGCTTCGAATCTCTTTTCTTTTATTTTTTATTTTTAGAAATAATTAATAACTCTATAAAAAGAGACCTAGCTAGACTAATATTATAATTCTTCTAATATAAACCGTTCTTTAAGACTTAGTTAGTAAACGAATACTCTTATAGTACTTTATTATAAATTCTTAATATATAGAATACTACTAATAATATATTAAAAAGTAACTTATTTTAAACTCTTTTTTTATAAAAAGAGAAAAGAAAAAAAAAATAGAAGAAAACAAAAAACTATAATTATAGAAATCTAAGAAATATTTTCTATAACTACGTATAAAGAAGCTTCTAAACGTAGGAGAAAAAAAAGATAAAAAGGAAGAAAATTACTAAGAATAAATAACTAAGTACTTACTTCTCTATAATTCCTAGGAGGAAAAAATAACTATCTAAGCCTCTAGTAGAAGTAAAGAGAAATAAGAAAAAAGAGATATCTCTAGTATAGTAGATTTATATAGTTCTTATAAAACTAACTAAACTAAGTAGCTACTTAGAGTCTATTTAGCTCGTATATATCTAGGATATATACTACTAAAAATCAGAAGATAATATATATATATATATATATACTAATTCTATATATATACTAGTATTTAGTATATATAAATAGAATATATACTACTAAAAAAAGATTTAGACCTCTAGAGATATAAATCTTTAAATGTTTATATATATTACTATCTAGTATATAAATATACTAATATATATACTACGAGCTAAACGATTACTTAGTATAATAGGAAATAATTAATAATATATACTAACTTATATAAAGTTACTATTTAGAGTCTCTTATTAGATATTTATATATATATTTAAATAATTTATACGAGCTAAATAAGCTCTTAGTTAGTTTTAAGTTTTTTTTATTTAGTTTTAAAGAAATTTAGAGAACTATTAATTAATTTAGTTTTAGTAGATAAGACTATTTAGTATAAAATTAATTTTAGTATTTTAGAATTAATTCTAAGAATTCTAAAAATATTTTAATTTATAAATAAAGATAGACTAAGCTTATTTAAGCTTAAAGTAGTATTTCTAGGAGTTTTAATTAGTTAGTACTTTACTATCTATTTCTTAAGAATACTAAACTATTTTATAACGTCTTCTAGTATATCTTATTTTATAATACTACTATAAATATACTACTAAAAAAAGCTAGAATACTCTCTCGAAAGTCTATAAAAGTCTCTAAATCTACTAAAAAGACTTACTAATCTTATATATTACTTACTCTTATCTAGGCTAACGTATTTTATATTATAGAAACTAGAGAAATAGATAAGTATAATAGTATGAAATATATATAACTATAGAAGAGATATATAGAAGTGTGTTTAGTAGAATAACGTATATAAATACTAGGTACTAATATAGAAGAAAAGGATAAACTATTACTCTTCTATACTAAATATAAACGTCTATATATAAGAGGTCGGAAGCTACTAAGTTCTAATAATAATAAGAGCTGAAAAGCTAAATATATAATATCTGAACGTTAATCCCTTCTATATATAAATATTAGATATTAATATCTTTAGTACTTCGCTTATATAAGTATTAGTTATTCGTAATCTTAGCCTAGAGGTATTAGTAGTACTTAGAGGTATTAGTAGTTTTACGAATACTGATAATTCAGAATAGTACTATTATATAATAATTCAGAATAGCGTACTATTATAATAAGTTAATTATAAGTACTTTAAGTATTAATTTAGATTAAATATAAAAAAAGCTTATTTTAATAATAGTTTTCTAAAACTATAATTATTTACGTAGTTAGTTTTACTTTTTAAATAGTTCTACTAATACTTCTAAAACTATATATAGTTTTAGAATCTAAAAACTACGCTAAAACTACGATAGTTAAGCTTTCTACTATACTAGATATCTTATATCTAAAAAAAACACCTCGGTATTACTATTAGTAATATCTCTTATTAACTATTATATAACGCTACTAAGTTCTAATTTACTAGTAATAGTTCTACTTTACTAGTAATAGTCTTATAAACTCTATTATAAAATATCTACTAAATTCTATCTTTTTTATTAAAAAACGAAAGACTTAATAAACGACTTAATAAGAAATCACTTATACTTCTTACTAATTATTATTCTAATATAGAGTTATAATATAACTTATCTACTCTAAATCTATATTAAAAGCGCTAATAATAATAGCTTTAAAAGAAAATAAAAATAAAATCGAAAATAAATATCTTTATCTTAGAGTCTATTATAATAACGCGAAATATATAATACTAATAAAGAGATATATAGAAGTATATTTAGTAGTCTAACGTATATAAATACTATATTCTAAAAAGACTAAATTAGGTCTTTTCTAACTATAAGAGAGTAGTATATCTATATATAAAAGATTAAATAAGAGATTAGATAATACTAAGGTCTAAAATCTACTAAAGTCTATCTAATACTAATATCTAAAATACTAATATCTAAAACCTTTCTAATATAAAGAATAATACTAAAATCTATATCTAAAACCTAAAACCTAGCTACTATCTTATATATAGATATATATATATATAATAAGTAAACTTAGCTAGTTAAGATAGTATACTATTATAGCTATTCTATATATATATATATAGTTAATTATAACTATATAAGATTTATATACGTATATATTATCTAAAAGTACTTATATATTTCTAATTATATTATAGCTTTTTTAGAAAGATATTAAATTACTATTTAGCTTAGTATATATATCTCGTTATATATAGCTAGCTAGCTAATAGTCGTAGAAGTAGTAGATAGCTAGAAATATATATATATAAAAGTTAAAGATTAAGAGATTAAAAGAGTATATTATTTAAATTTAGTAGTATATATCTTAATATATATATTTAAAAAAAAAGTATAGATAAAAGTATATACTATAATATATATTAGCTAAATATTAGTATATATTCTATATTATTTCTTTTATAAACTTTTAGTAGTATATATATTAAAAAAGAACTAATATATATAAGCTAAATAGCCTCTTAATAGAGGTTATTAGAAGTTTATATATATAGTTTAGCTTTACTAAAATAATAAAATTATATTATTTTTAAATTTATTCTCTCTACTACTACTTATTAGTTCTAATTAGCTTACTACTATATCTTTATAACTTTATATATCTTCTAGATATATTAGTAATATAGTAGTAGATCTTTTCTATAGTAATTCTATTCTATTTCTCTTATAAAGCTTATATTATATCTTATTTAGAATTAAAGTATTTATTTTTTAATATTATAGCTTAAATATCTTCTATAGAATTATAATCTAGGCTTTATATAAAGTAATATAACTTTTAAATATTATATATATTCTTAGACTTTTATATAAGCTTTCTTTTCTATATACTATAGGAAGAGTCTCTATTCTCTTATAAAAGCTATAGTTTATTATTAATTTCTTTTAAATTTTCTACTTTAGAAACGTAGATAGAGAGAAGTTACTCTATATAGTATTTCTAAGTTATTATATTATCTCTAACTTTAATATTATACTTATAAAGCTTTCTAGCTTTCTATTCTTATATTTAATCATAAGATTTCTTCTTAGTTTCTTTTATAAAATTTTAAGAAAGCTTATAAGAGTACTTAGAATATTCTACTTTATTCTTCTTATTATTATAAAACTCTAACTTATAGTATAAAAGTAATAGCTACTAAGAAGTAGTCTCTTTTTAGGATTTAGTAGATTATTATATCTATTTTACTCTCTTATTCTATTTTAAGTTTTCAAGAGTAAGTTAATATAAAACTTGTTTTTATAAACTCTATAATTAAAAAAGACTAAAGAGTACTTTTTAAATATTATCTAAACTATATTTCTCTTATTTAGTATAATTCTTAGATAAGATAACTTTCTAAATATCTACTATTAAGTACTAGCTATCTCTCGTAGTATATCTCTTTATTACTTTTTAAGATTATTATTTCTAGCTTAGTATATTATAGAAAGAAATCTATTCTTTATTCTATAAGAGAGCGTTTAGAAACTAGATTTTATAATACTAAGTAAAGTATCTTATAAGTCTCTTTTATAACTCTTAACTTATTTCTAAGTATTATAGACTTTAGTTAAGTATAAAATCTTATTATAGAACCTAGAGTAAGATACTAGTTCTAATACTTTCTACTATAAGCTTCTAAGATATTATTCTCTTTAGAAATCTAATATAATAATATAGAGTTATAATAATAAGATAAGATATTAAAGAATTTACCTTTTCTATAAATAGAAGCTTCTTTCTCTTATAAAGGTATAAGTATAGATAACTAATAAGAATTAATATATATTAGACGTTTTATTTTAAGATTTTAAAAGATTCTTTATAATTTTAGAAGATTTATAGTTCTACGTTTTAGTATTATAAGACCTATATATATATTAAATTATAATCTCTCTACTCTCTCTCTTCTCTTCTTAAAGTAAATATAGAATAATTTATCTAAATAGACTTAGATACTAATACTATTAATAAAATATAAAAAGAGTTACTAATAATTCTTATATTAAGTAGAACGTAGTTAATAATATATCAGATATATATAATATATCGATATATATCGATATATTAAATTATATAATTACTAAATAGTAAATCCGTACTAGTAGTAGCTAATAGAATCGAATCTATAAGCGTAACTTTAAAGAAAGCTATATACTTATTATTAATAGAATACTCTAATATAAGTAAGTGCTTAGCTTAAAGTACTTAATCTAAAGATATAATTAGTATAGTATTTATATAATATAAAAGAAAATCAGCTTCTAGAATTAAAAAGAGTAAAAAAATTCTATTATATAATATATCTTTACTATCTAAAGCTCTTATCTTAAAAAAAACCGATAGAGATTAATAATCGTCTCTTTTTTTACTAATAATAAATCGCGCTAATTATATTAAAGTAAAAGCGTATTATTTTATATTAAGAGCTAATTATTAGTATTTTATTACTATAAAAGTTTATTAGTAGAAAAGTTTATTAGTCTCTAAGTCTATATATAGAGAACTAACTATTCAAGTCTCTATTTAAGTCTCTAAGAAAGATTTCGCTATTTATCTCTTTATTTATCTCTTTATTAAACTATTTATTAAACTATCTATTAAACTATAAAATAATAAAACTATAAAAATATTAAAACACTATAAAGAAAAGAAATAATATAATAATAACTAATAAAAGAAAATTCTATTTCTATTTCTACTTCTACTTCTACTTCTACTTCTACTTTCTAATATCTAAAAACTCTTACTTTCTTCTTACTACTCTTCTTACTTTCCTCTTACTTTCAAACTCTACTAGACTTATTACTTAAGATTACTAAACATCTATCTATCTATCTATCTATCTATCTATCTATCTATCTAAACATAACCTCTCTATAAACATAACCTCTTATAAATATAACCTTCTATAAACCTAAACTCCTTTATAAACCCCTCTATAAACCTAAACCCCTCTATAAACCTAAACTTATAAACCTAAACTCATAAATAAATAAATAAAAAAACAGTATACTAAATAAAATATCTAAATTCCGATTCCTAGAGTATATTAAACTATAGAAAACACTACGAAGAAAAATAAGTGATTTAATAAGTTACTTAGTAAAAAGAGTAAAAAGAGTAGAGTAGATTAGATTAGATTAGAGTAAAAAGAGTAGATTAGAGTAGAGTAGATTAGATTAGATTAGAGTAGATTAGAGTTTAATTCTAGCGTATAGAGGTTCTTAATATCTGTCTTATATACCTTACTTACCTTACTTATCTGATATAAGAGAGAGGAGAGAGGAGAGATAGAGAGAGAATAGAGGGATAGAGAGATAGAAGGATAGAGAGAGGAGAGGAGAGAAGAGAGAGGAGAGAGAAGAGAAGAGAGAAGGATAGAGGATAGAGGAGAGAAGAGAGAGAAGAGATAGAGAGATAGAGAGATAGAGTCTTAGAATAGAGTCTGGATTTATATAGTATGTTGTATTTTCTACTATAAGTTCTAGTCCTTGGTGTATTATATATGAATTTATATATGGATAGAATCGTAGATAGTAGGTGATATATTATAATATAATATAATACCTTATAATACTATAATCTAATATAATATAATATAATATGATACATAGGGTGGGGTATATGAATTAATTTGTCGATGAACAGTTGCCTCTCCCTTGGTAGATAGAGTTAATACTCTACGTTCACCTTGAATATAATGGATAATGGTTATCAATCACTTTATCAAGAAGGAAGGCATGGCATGGAAATTTCATCGCTCGCTCGCTCGCTGCTTCATCACAAGACAACAACAACAACAACAACAACAAGAAGAAGAAATGAAACGAGCACCCGTTATGTCGGTCAAAAGTACACTTCTTCATTGCATTATTAGAATCAAACTCTCCATCCATCAAACCTCCCCATTGCTCCATCAACAAATAGTGCCCCTACAAGAAATAGAAGAGAAAGGACCAGAACACCACGAACAAACAACGCCAACCCCTCCAAGAAGATTTGTACTCGCGTACTCCCTCATTCTCAACTCCACGTCCCTGAGAACTTTTTTTTTAAAAAAAAAAGACAATTAGAAGAAAGAAGAATTGCAAAAAAGGAGTTTCAGACAGCCATCCCAAGTCTAGTTTGCGAAGATCAAAACCCACCGACTGATTTTTTTTGGGTACTTTTCTTACTTCAACGCCCCCCCCCCCCCCCCCCCATTCCCTTCCACGTAATAATTTGCGCATCGCGTGAGCAAATAGCAATGTAAGAAGGGAGAAAAAAGAGAAACACAAAAATCTAAACAAAGTCTAAACTGGCCTCCCCAAAACACCAGAGAAGCAAACAAGACAAACAGAAAAAAAGGAGAAGAAATGTACAAGAACAAATTTTGGGGGGGGGGTCGTGTCCAGTCCAGTTGCCACTCCTCCAAACCGCTGTAATTTCAAAGATCCAATCGCGGGAGAGCAACAAGGGGGAACCGAACGAACAAACAGGAAAGAGAGAGAAGGAAAAAAATAAATCCAATGAGCTTTTGCCGCCCAACAGCCCAAACAAGGAGGTCTAAATCCACCAGTCATGACCCCACCATGGCAAGAATCAAACACGATCATCGTATTACAAGCCCAAACGTGCTTTTAGAATTGGAAGGCAGGAGAAATATCAGGAAGGAGAGAAAAAAACAGAAGGGTCGTCATACTTTGTCAAACAAGAAACACGTCGGGTAGCGGTGGTTGATTGTCAAATGTGATGTGCTGGCTGTACTGTACTCCACCCAGCAGTGGCAGAAAAAAGTGATGCCAAACAATCGTCCACCGCTCGTTCTGTGCTGCCGAAGCCGATTGAATGGCTAGCCGACCGAGTGCGGGTTGTCGACATATAGAAGGAGGAATCGTCATCGTGCAAGTCGTTATTCGCGGAAAAGGGGTCGAGGAAAAGAAAGGTGTATCGAGAGGCATCTTTGGTTACAAATGTTGGTCGTTCCGAAATTCAGGGGCCACCGTTCGGGAATCAGATCTTGTGCTGGCGGTGATGGGATCGCCCTTGCAGCGCAAGCGACCAACCCTGCAAGCTCAGCACAGGAGCCCGAGACCACCAAATCGGCTGCATGATGCATTCTCCCACGTCGACGAGAGGCTGCATGATCGGATCGGTCTGGTCGACGCGGGGTTGACCGCTGTCAAAAATTGTTTTTTTTCTTCTGCTGGAACCTCTGACAGTTTTTGGGCGACGCGAACTGGTCGACATGGGAAATCGCAATAGGGCTGCAAAGTTGATGTCAGTGGCTATTTTCGTCTTGCCCCCCCAAACCACTCCAGGGTAGTAGGAACGTGGTTTCCGAGATACGATGTGTGTAAACCACCCATCGTTTTCCCCCAACGAACGAGATTTGGAATGGCTGGATAACATTACGTACCGGCAACAACGAACGAAAAGTGACACAATCAGGCCTTCATCGAGCAGGGCCGGCAAGTCTTGAGCTTGCAGTACTTGCACTCGTAGATGTGGTTGAAGGGCCCGGCGTGACACATTTGGCAAATCCATTGCACCATGGTGGTATCCGACTTGAGCATGATGAAGGAGTGACTGCAATATCCGGGAACTGCCATGGTCTTGGTTGACGAAGAAGCCACTTTGAAGAGTTCACTACAGCGGTACGTGGTGGGTTGCGGAGAGTCTTCGACGGTGGAACTTGGAGGCCGTTAGCACTTCTCGAGATCAGTGAGAGAAGGAGAAGATATACACGTACCCCGCGATTCGTCAATAGTAGAGCGTATGGAGTACCGTTTTTCCAGATGGAAGATTTCTGACTGGAGATGGTGAGGTGCGAGAGTTGCGCTAATGACGCCGAGCAATGGCTATGATAGGACGTGAACTGAGGCAAAACCAAAGCTTAAAGAGGGACCGCCCAAAGGTGAATGGTCTGGATGCTTCCAAAACTCCAATGGACAAGATGATGGAAGGTTGAAGAGAAGGACGGTGGGTTTCTTTTAAGAAATAGATGGTGGGCGGTGGTTGAGTTGTCCAATGAAAGGGTGAGCTTTGTCGACTAAGCACGCTTCGCTTTGCTTCTGTCTCCAACCAGATACTTTTATAGGTGGTGAAGGGGGAGGTCAAGGGAAATGGTACAAGGTGGGTTCTTGTGTTATTTCTGATGGGATGATGAGACGATGAGACGATGAGGCAGATGAGGAGAGGAGAGCTGCAAACTTGCCCAAGAGAAGCACTCGTACCCAAGGAGAGGTACATATGTATTTAAGGAAGGATTGGATCAGGGCCCGGTGACGAGACGATTATGATTGCCATGTCTGATTCCCAGCGGATACTTACCGTGGCAGTAGGCGAGAGACCTCATGGGGGAAGATGGTTGGGGTGGAAGTGGTAAGTGGGAGTGGAAGTGGATGTGGAAGTGGAAGAGTGCAGGGAGAGATGGGTCGGGGAGAAGAAAGGAGGGAAGGGGCAGGGAAGGGCAGGGCAGGGCAGGGCAGGGGGGGGGAAGAGCCGCTATGGGGTCTGGGATGGAGACGGACGACTAGGTAGGTGGGTGGGTAGATGGGTGGAGAGAGTTTGGTCTGGCAGTGGCAGTGGCAGTGGCAGTGGTAGGCAGGCAGTGGTAGGCAGGCAGTGGTAGGCAGGTAGGCGTAGGCAGGCAGTCTGCGGAGGCCCATCCACGTTTGGAGTATTCGTACTGTACTGTACTGTACTGTACTTGTATCTTATTCTCCTCCCCTCTCTCTGCTGTTGAATGGTGCAGTGCAGTGCAGTGCAGTGCAATGCGGTGCCATGGCTAAGCTGCTGCTACTTTTGGCTGGAGCATGATGCTATGCCATGTATGCTATGCTTGCTGGTTTGGTTGGGTTCTTGCTGCCATGCTATGCTACCGGGCAAAGAGCAGATGCGCTGGCTGGCTGGTTGCTGGACTAGACTAGTTAGTAGTCACCTCACCTTACCACTTGAATGCAGTTTGTGGTAAAGCGACAACACGACACTTAGAGCTCTTGTCCGAGCTCCGGGCCAGGAGCCGGAAGGCAGGTACTTGTAGCGTGGTTTCATTCCGACTTGGCCTGGGTGAGGGGAGGGGAGGGGAGGGGAGGGGAGGGGAGGTGAGGTGAGGTGGAAAGAACGAGAGAGAGAGCGTCCCAGAGAAATCATGAAAATAGCTTCACATGGTATGGCCAGCAACTTGACTGCCGTGGCGTTTCCACAAAGCCCCGCCGAGAACCGAAGTGGGTCTCAGAAAGAGCCTCCGCCATTGGTGACCCGAGCGTACCTGAGGGTAAGGTACCTGGGCCTGGCTGGCTACATTTATAGAGATTACTTTTCCACATCGCCTTCGGTGCAGGAAGCATACGTCGTTCCTTGCTTATGATAGGCTCGACACTACTACACCTGGAAAACTTCATTTCAACCATGGTCATGTTACTTACAAGTAAGTGGTCATGGAATGAAAGTCAATATGGGGGGGTGTGCTGCAGAACCAAAAGCTCTAGTCTAGGTTGCAGATACACCGATATACTCTATCCATTCATATCGCTGTGCATCTGCATCTGCATCAGCATCAGTAGCATGTTTATAGTAGGGATAGGCCAATCGTTGTTAACGAGGCATTGGATGCTATGCAACCTCCCCTCCGTCCAGGATAATCTTATGGTAACGGGGTGCCCACCCAGGGAAAAGAGTTCAGGATTATCACCACTGGCGGTACCACAATCGGTCACTGGATTTGAAGTCGCGTTTTCACTCTGTGGGGTGGTGGTCATGGTAATCGTTCGGCTCCACTTCTCACCCAATGGACCGAGCGATTAGTGTGTTCAACACGTCTCCTGCGTCCTGCCAACTCTGGCTCTGACCGTCTCGAAAGTTAGGGACATCCGGAAGCTTGCCGCCGAACCCTCTTTCTGGCCAGGTTCCCCCCTCCATGTTGACGACCGGCGGTGTAAAAAGTCTATCGTTCCAAAGGATATGACTGATATCATCGTGAAAAGGAAAAAAAGGTGCGGTGTATGGCTTCATATGAAGGTGGAGAAAGGAGTTTCCCAGGGAGGATGGGAACTGGATTCGCCCATGACGACCTGGTAGAAGTATCCTGAAGTATTGCCAGTATCGTCATGTTATGCGAGGGGTGAGTATATGTCGACCCCTAAAAGGGACCGACAGGCTGGGGTGCATTACGAGGTGGGCCAACAGAACCATGACGGTGTTGATGGCGTGAAATGACACGAGAATTCCTTCCCCAAGCCCAATCTGCAATCTGGGGCTCAAATCAAACAGGTGCGCAGAGAGAAGGGGAAAAGGGAGGAACCAACCACGAGGCAGAAGACAAGCATGCCATATAGGAGACAAGGGGCTGGCCGCTATAATGTTCCACAGAAAGCGACTTAACAGTCGTGGGTTAAGCCTCGTTTGGTCATGGCGTTGCCTTTACCATCGCGAGGTACTGGCATTGGTACTGGCATTATTGGCACACGGCGTCTCCATCAAGTCGAGTTGAGAGTGGAATGGCGGAGAGGCAGAGGATGGAGGCGATGGTGCAGGCGCAAAAGCAGAAGCAGGCCGCAGATGTAGTCGGTTCCGTAGATACAGATACGAATGCGATGCGAATAATGCTCCGACCAGATATAGCAAAACCTCGTGGCAATATGTACCAAGGAACCAGGGCGAGAAAGACTGCCTCCCGTCGGGATTCGAAAGCAGCTAGCTGAAGCGGCGCATCGCATCGGTCCCGCTGCGAACGAGTGTCTTGAATCGCAACGAGCGAGCCCCGACGCGGCTTGACTAGTGTCAAGATTGGGGTTCCAGGTTGAGGGGGGAAAAGAGGTCAATGGATGAGGTGTTTCCAGGTTTGACGCGGGTGGAGAGACGAGACTTGGTCGCTCAATTAAACCCCTGATGAACCCCGGTGAGGCTGACTAATAGACGCTAACGAGCGGCGGCCTTAGCAGCCTTGCTAGTCTCTCCTCCCAAAGTTAACAAGTCAAGTCTCGTCTCGGACCATTACAACCTTCAAGTCTACACCGCATTTTCAACATCCCAACATCCCAACTGTCCATTGACCCTGCAAAGGTCGATGATCTGACCATTACAAGATTAGACAACTCAACAAATCCATATTTCGCTAAACTGATGACTCGAATGATGCCCCCAGGACGACGGCCAATCAAATTGGCACAAAAACACCCGCACCCTTCTGGTTACCATCTCAACATCGACACACACCTTTGGTGAAAGTTGCAAATCGACATGGTCAGCCAGCCATATTGTGCATACATAGAGCAACCAATACATCAAACGCACACCGAGCAGAGCAAAGCAGTCAGATGCATCCGGCCTCCTCGTCCAGGGAGAGGCAGGGTTTCAACTCGGTCCGCCCACAACCTTGGTCTCGGTAGAGGGTGGCATTCCAACACGGGGCCGCAAGGCTGCGACGATCTCAAATCGACAGTTGATGGAACAAGGATGATGGGCAAGAGAAGCAAGTCTTTCAAAGTCCGGTGGCCCATGGATCCATCCCCCCCCCCAGGGGAGGAAGAACGCTTTGTGGGTCGACCGAGCCTTGTACCTATTGTGGCCTCGTAACGGTAGCCCGTGATAGAACAACTCTATTATCGCCCATGGAACTCGGGGGCTTTGGCTTCGATGACCATATCAGTTTCAACTCAAGGCAATGACCCTTCTAATTTGGATCAACAGAGTACGGAGTGCCTTTTCTTTCCACGCCCCGCCTTCGCAAGCAAGCCAGTTTGGCGGACCAAGGTGCGGACATCATATCACCTGCAGGAATATCTCACCTGCCGCGAACGATATCATCGCGAGGTGAGACACATCTGACTTGGCTCTTTAAAACTACACCCTAACGCCACATGACTAGCCACAAAGTAGCCATCTTGAACGGCAGACGAAGACGCATGTGGGATACAACAGCCAGATCGCCATGATTTCGTATATCCGACGATTCCACCGCAGCATTCGGCCAGGCCCGAACGTCGATCCGGCCCTTCCTCCCTTAAAAGCTGTAAGCAGGCACAGTTCTCAACGGGCCTTAAGATGTCCGTCTTATATGTTGCAACCACCTCCTTTCAGAGTTGGGCTTCTTGCATCGAAGTAATTCAAAACTCACCTTTTCGTCTGACATGCCACCTCCTGTGCAGAATATGTAGCCAGCGTTACATTAATGATGAGAACATCCTCACCAACACCCAATATTGGCAACACTTGCATGTCCAAAGTATTTCAAGGAATTGCTGAGTTACCTATCTATATTCTGCCATATTTGATTATTCTGCTGATCAAAACGCAAGTTCCCCACCATCATTTCCTTGCGACGTCGAAAAACAGACCTGCATTGACCAGGTTTCCCGCATGTAACCGGGACCTATGAAAATTCCCCGCACGCAAGCCAGCCACGGGCCTGGGGTGTGTCCCCTGTCTTCAAACCTTTTGCCCATTACAGTTGGACAGAAATTGTAAGGGCAGCTTTATTCGCCCTTAGATGCGGAATGTATTTCCCACAAACGGGATGATTTATCCAAGAATCCCATAGTAAAGGCTGTCGATACAACCCGATTGCAACAATGGAGAAGCTGCAAAGGTTTCGAGCATTACAGGGCGCACAGCATTCAACCATACGGAGATTTTACTGAGCTGCATACCGTACGCAGGAAGCCCCGGGTGCCATATGCTCGGATAATGATCCGATGTTGGAGGGGAGGACCCTCCGTCCGCTTCACCAGCCGTCATGTTCGATTGCTCACGATTCTCTAGACGTTGTTCAATTATCAGAAGTGGGAAGGCGCGCCTAAACATCACATCGCAGAGGCGTCCAACACGGGTTCCCTCGAAATGCGATCTAACCTCTGGCTCCGAGGACAGTTTGAACGCCACAACGTTTTAGATACGCAATCAGTATGGACATATGCACTTCGCTGCTTCTGGAAGTAGTAGTTTGCTTGGCTCTTCCAAATTCGCTCGCACGCTTCACACAAGTACCTCGACAGAACCACCAGGGTACCCTTTCACCAAGTCAGTCTTGACGGCTATGGGTAACCAAGACCGTGCAATTGATCTTATTTGTTCTTGTACGAGTTTGAATATAAGAAAAGGAAAATTCAGCAGCTACCAATCAGAAGTCAACGAACCAAAAAACATTCCGAGGTGCGGCATTCTCAACGCCCGACTCTTGCCTTCAAGATCACTGGTCACTGACAAATTCAAGTTCCAATATTATGGTGGCATCTCCCAATAGATTGGTTTGAACAAGCAACAAACGACAGACAACATCGTGGTCTGATCGTCTGAGTTCTCGTCATATTCCATTCTCGTAATAGGAGTCGGTTGATTTCGCTTATTACTGTCAACTGCGATTGACTTGTGCTCTACCCTTCCAGCCTACTATTTTGATTGTGTACAGTCGGAATTATATCGCTCACTAAGCAGTGCGTCTTCCGACTCGACTGGACTTCTCTCTTCTGAAGCGCTATCCATTAATTCACCCCAACCAGCCAATGCTTATGACCAAGAAAGCAACATATCGTTCGTCAGCAGCCCCTGAATCAGATATACGATGGAAGATCACGCAATGCATAACGTTCGGATGAAAATTCTCCACGTCTGCTCGTCTTGCCATCGTTGCCCGATGTGGGCATCAACCCCAGACGATAATGATAGCAATAAGAATAAGATGCGATGCTTGAGAACGGTCATGTGGTACTTGTTCGTTGACAGAATCATCGAAACTGCCCACAATGCCGTCATTCTCTAGAGTAAAGCCAAGTATACCTTTCGAAGGTGGGATCGGCAAACTAATGGCATTCACACTTTCAAGCTTTGCATACGTTTTCTGATGGCCTTGGTAGGCATCGAGTCTCGGGCTCCTCGACAGAAGAGGACGAAGGGTGGTGTCTGCAATTGCTAGGGTATCGCCGTTCTAGCCTGTTCTGTGAAATGGTTCTTGTTCCGCAGATCCCATCACCGTTATACAATTTCACCCTTCAATCTTACCCTTCACTGTTCCTTTCGCCATCTCTCTTCCCCCACCCAATGCGGTAGGCAGCAGCCATGCCAAAAACCTCTCTACCTCAGCGCAAATACAGCAATGAAGCTTTGTATATCAAACCACTTTGAGATACACCGCTTCTCAATCAAATCACCCCCACACCTCGGCAAATCCCCACAAATTGAATTTCTGTGCAACACCATTGTGGGCTCCCTATTCCACTCGACGCTTTGCAACGCATCTCTTGCCCGCTTCAATCCCAGAACCCACCATCCGAGGTGCATCTCATTCTACACGATCCATGCCACACACTGATATGTGACTAGACAGAGGCTTGATGCGGATCCCTCCAATGGAACATGTCCTCGCCGCAGTGAGTCTGCCCCCCCTCTTTGGCAACCCCTTCCTTTACCCAATTATCTCCAGACCTCTCGCCTCTCGCATTCCACGACACATCCTGTCAAAGATGGCTTGCAAGAGTTACATTCAAGATCAAGCCAAAGAGACAAATTTGGAGATGCAAACCCCTTTGATGTGAGCAGTTCGGCACCACCAAGGTGCCAATACTCGGCATATTCTCACTTCATGCCCCCCGAGCCTTACAGCGAACATTGGGTGATCGGACTGAGGGAAGGGGACACCATGAAGGAAAATCCTCACTATTTTGGTCGCCTAAAATTACCATATTTTGGCCGTCGATACTGGAGAGCGGGTGTTGTGTTCCGCGTCATGTTGAACTATGGTAACTGGATATAAATAACCTGAAGGCATTGCGATGATATAGTTACCCCGCCCCGTTCTGAGGTCCACGTGTGCTCACTACCGCTGAGTTGCGTCTTCCGGTATCGTATCTTACCCTCGTTTTCTTCAAACCCTTCCCGCAAATCTCTCATGACACAGGAAGTGAACTGCAACATACGTCCCATCAATCAAATCGATGGTGTGTTTAACAAACTTTGCAAAAGAGTCGATTTTCAAACGATCCCGTTGGCGCAGAGAATCGTTTATTTCCAACGCCGACACCTGCCCCTGAAACTTGGCTCACTCGATCTCGACTCCTTCGCATCAACCTCATCAACCCTTTCGTCGTCACACAACCCCCCCCCCCCCAACCCACCAACGAGGCACGGTGGTAGCAATACTTGCCTAAAGGAGCTGCGCATCATACTCGAAGTGTCCTTTAACACAAAAGGCCTGCTTATATTTCGGCGCTACTTTCTAGCGATAGCGAGGGTACCTGGCAAATGTCGGAAAAGTTTGAAATCTGCTAGAACTTGAGGTCCAACTCCGCGAGATGATACCTACAAGCAGCCTGATTTTCAAGTTGGTTGCTGAGTTTGAGGGGGCGTTGAGTCGCGAAGGAGTTCAAATCGCCCAAGTTCGCCTTCTGACTCTGGCGAGCTGCACGAACCAAGTGCTTTGGTTTCCAGCCTCGAACTGTTTTCTATTGACAACGTCGACGGGAACAACTTTAAAATATTACTGGATGGCTTTCTTTTCCTTCCTCTGGTTTATCCTCATTGTTTATTTTTACTTATCGGGTTGTCTGTATATGTTCCACCCACCTGGCCTTCTCCTGGGTCGCTCGCTTGTTTTTTGTGTACTCGGCTGGAGCTCGGCTCGATTGTACTACCTCACTTGCCTCACATACTTCACCAACCTCACTTACCTCAATGCCCAGTCTCCATCACGACTTTTCACTACGCTGAAAGTAAAAAAGCCGGCTGTATAGTATTTACGCTTGTCCTTCCAAGTTGGTGAAGACACCAGCAACACTCTCCTCAAAAGAGTCCAGTTCGAAAGTCTCAAATCGGACTTTTGGGATCCAGGCGACTTTCCCATCAAACCACAAGATGATCGTCGCAAGTCGGGGAAAATGAAATTGAGATCTCCGTGGTATATTTACTACCGCATCACCTCGTCTAGTGGTCAACCCATCTGTCAACTCCGGAGAGTAAACAAGTAATTCTCTGCGCAGAGTTGGTACCATCCAACGAGAGATCTTAATAGATCTCTTCCTTTATCGTATCGTCATTCTTCAACAGTGCCTCTCTGGATGCAAACTAATACACGAAAGTTCCTCGACAGACTTTTTTTTAAACCCCCACGGTCCACCAAGTCAAAGTCAAATAAAATACTCAGGAGTCAGGTCATGAAACTCGAAGTTATGCCCCCATTTCGGGTTTAAAATCTCCGCAGACTCTTCACTACTACAAGGCGTTGCGTTGAGAGGGTGACATACAAGTTTCTGCTTTCAAGGTCGAATTAAGGCTTAAGCTTCTGACCAGTTAAGTAACCCCACGATCTAGTTCCCTTCCAAACATCTTAGTTGCCTCCCTCGCTTACTTGATACAATCAATTCAGAAATCGTTATCTTTGGGCAATAAGATCTCCATTTCCATTCTTACCACCCTAGTGTCATCCTTTCATCCTTCTTTGGGCCTAGGCATATTTTTAGGAATCCAAATCAAACATGTGCAATACAAAAAGCAGCTTTCTCTTGTGAATTGTATCAATTCTATCTCTATCGCATTCATTCTCGCCCTCCCACTCACGGAGAAAAAAATCAATAATCTCCCACCAAAAAAACCCCCCTCCCTCATTTCTCGTTTTTCGTTCATTCTCTAATCAACCCCGGTCCTTCGTCTTCCTCGTTCCCAAGTTTTCATTTTCTCAGCCCAAAGCCATCAGCCACAAACCAAAAGAAGAAAAAGGATGTTCTTTTCCCACGGCCCGATTACCAAGTCCTCGGTAAACACTAGTAGCAAGCCACCATCTATCTCACCCACCTACCACAACGCCAGCCTCTTATTTCCGCCGCCGTCCTACACGACAACCTCTTATTTCCGCCACCTTTCTTCCATATGTTCTCCGTATGATATGGACAGAAACCCACATCACAGTAGAAAGAAAGAAGACAAGCCCACCGCCTCCCATCCACAAAACTCTTCCTTCCTCATTGACTTTCTTGCATATATGACAAAATTAAAAACAATGTACGGTAACGATAAGCCATCACAGTCCCGATCTTCTCTCTTGCATGCTGACCTGCTTGCCGGGAAAAAAAATAGCCTCCACAATCGCACAATACCGCTCCCTCCACAATCAAAACCAAGCCAAAACAGCCCTGATGCTAGGGCTGAGAAGAAAAAGAAACAAGTATAGATAGATCCAAAAGCCAAAAAGCCCATGGAGATAAAAGAAAAACCAAAAATGCACCGCCATCACCATCACCATCACCACAACCACACACATCTATCTGGTGCATCATGCACATGCACCCCCGGTACGCTAGGTACGCCGACCTTGAAAATCACTCCCGAGTCTGCGAGATGCCAAGAAAAAAGCAAAAAAGCAATCCCAACCGTCCAAAAGATGCAAGATGTAGAAAAGGAAAAAAAGCAAAATTCCGAGACAATCACAAAATCCCCACCATCACAAGCCAGGGATGCAAAAAGTTCCATAGCGGTGCTGAAACCCGGCCCCGAAAAGGGTGATACTCCTCCTGTTTGTCCCAGAGGCCCGAACCGACGGATAGATCGATTGACGGGCGAGGAAAGGGGGGAGGAGAGAGTTCGGCCGGGTAAAAGGGCACGGGAGGGATTGCTTTCGGCATGTGGGGCCGCTCGTATTAAGTGAAAAAAAGGTGATGAATTGTGCGTTTTTCCCAAGTCCACAGTTTATGATTGATTCTGCGACTTGATTGAGAAAAGGAGATTTGTGATGGTGTGAGGATGAATGAGCTGATGATCAATCAATCAAGCGTTTTGTATTGAGCTGGAAGAGGGAGAAGATGTCGATTCCCCTCCCACACTCCCCACGCTCGTAGTGGCCGCTGAATCGATTTCCGAATCCGAACGTGGAATGGGCTGCATCTCCCCCGTGATACCCGCCGTTGTAAGATGTTCCTGCGAATCCTCTTTCTTGTGAAAGCTATGTGATTCGCTAAGGTTTACGGCGAGGAAACTCTTTGGGAGTTTGACCCTGAAGTCTGGTTAGATGCCGCTATAATTTCGAAGTACGAGGGAAAAGAGGGGTTGCATAGAACTCACTGATGAAATTTGGCCTTTAAAGTCTCAATCATCATCTTCCAATCTCCGTGAGCAGTTAAACTCCTCCGTTGTGCGCAACTGATACAGTGTTTGCTATCGAGCTGCACATCGAGAGGATCAAACGTGTGACACCCGGGGCTGATGCTGATCCGGATTGAATATGCATACTTGGCGACATCTCCTGGAGGTGCATCATGCGGAGTTTTGTTTTCCGATTCGTACAGTTCGAAGCAGATTTGGGAAAGGTAATCGAGTTCTGGGATGGCGCTGCGTTTTATTTTGGTTTCAACCCCACCTTCCAGGATGCAGTTTAATAGAGTGTAGATGTGGGATTCTTTGGTAAAGTAAATGAAGGACTTGGCGTCATCAGAAGCTTGCATCTCTTCAAGATCTTGAACGATTTCCTAATAGAAAATTAGCAAGGGCATTAATACGGGGAATATTCAACATACCTTCAACAGTGGAAGTGAAGTTAGTAGTCCAATTTCAAGCTTCTCATGATCTGTGATTCCATATTCTTGAGGACAAATAAAGTCGAACAAAACCTTGGCTAGCTTATACAACTCTCTCAGTTTCTCAAGGCGTGCGTCAGTCTTCGCCTTGGTTTGACTGCTTCCCGTAAACAACTTAAAATACTGCTCTGGTTGGTCTTCTCCACTTGGCCTGGCTGTCATCATTGAAGTTCGTCGTCTGAAAATTCGGTGTCGAGCACTTCGGTTGGTCTCTGCCTTTTCCATCGGTACGGTTTGGTTGACTATGGAGTCCTCGGAGTCCTTGGATTCTTTTGGTCGATCCTTGTCCATGCCCTTCGACTCAGCAGCAAGCGCTTCTTCCTCTTCTTCGAGAATGCTTTTACTAGGTGTAAAAACCCACTCAAGGAATTGACGATTGTGCAAAGCATCAAACTTCATAGTATCATACAACTCAGAAATTTTGCTTGGATCCACCTTGTCACCATCACAAAACTCGGTAAACAGCTTTTCCCATCTCTCTTTGAACAGCTCTGCATCTTCTCCGCAGCACCATCGAGATTGGATGTTGGTAGTAGCAGTCGCTTGAGACATAGCAGAGCTTGCTGAGGAACTGACACTATCTTTGTCACCTGGATTCGCAATAGCGTTGAGAGATGTCGATGCCCCACCATATAGTTTTCCATAATTGTGACGCATAACTCTTCTATGAAATTTCATCAATTGAACCACGTAGGCTTGTACGATTGAAGGTTCTGGCATGTTGGGAGGCCATGCGAACTGTGGTGGAGCTTCGATACCTTGTCTAAGTAAAGTCTTGAGCTTCTTCTTGACTTTGTCCATTTCATCCTTGGCTGCATTCGAATCATCCAGCAAGTCCTTTCTGATCGTAATGAAATCAGCGGGAAGCTGCTTTTGGTCGGTAAAGGCTGATGCCCAAATTTGTGCACTGGTCGTGACTCGCCTCTCGGAGCTGCTAAAAACATGGACCTCGTCAAGGACCTCTCTGTTCATCAACAAGAGATCATTTCGCATATTCTCACCAAGTTCCTGTGACTGATATCTGGCTGAGTGAGTTGGCTCGCCTCCCCACTTCACGATAAGTTGCAATTTGTCCAAAACCAGGCTGTTCTCAGCTGCGGTGATTCGTGATAGAGTCACACCAGATAGAGAATCGCTTCTAGATGGTGATCTTCTCACACTGCCGCCGTCTTCTTCTCCAGAGGCTTCCTTGGCGAGCTCCTTGACACGATCCTTTGGAGAATTTGGTGCAACTGCTTTTGGAATTTCGACTTTGGGATCGGTGAAACCAGGAATTACAGACAAAACCTCTTCAGGTTTTCGCTTTCGGAACATTGGCTTAATCTGAACTTTGGTGCCTTGCCATCCGCCTTTCTTTACAAGCACATTTCTCAAGGTTCGTAACTTCTCCTTGTCCTCAATTCCCTGTTGCCTGGCAATGTCGACAGCAACGATAACGCTATCGAGTGCCGCTTCGCCAGTCAATAGAACCTCTTCCTGATGACCCTTCAGCAAGTCAACGAAAGGTTTGGTGTGAAAGGTAAACTTGTATTTTTGCTTGGGAGTTCGATCCGCATGTCGAATAACAGAAACCATGCCCTTCAACTTCCAAGTATGCTTTGGAGCTGGAGGTGGCATTTCCTTTTCTTGCGAGGAAGAGAGTGCCGGAGTAGATGAAACTGTTGACGGTGCTGCCGAGGGTATTCCAAGAGCTGTTGGTACAGCAGGTGGAGGCAACATTGGGGTTGGATTTAGTTGTGGAGGAAGGCTTGCACTTTTATCCGCTCCCAAAGGTGGTGATGTTTTTGGTGTTGGTGCGCTAGACACATCAGGGGAAGCACCTGCAGTTGCCGGTTGCTTCTTGTTGTGATGATGAGCTTGAAGTTTCGATATACTTGGAGATTTGGAAAGTATATGTTGCAATGTTGACCGGTGACTACTTTCTTTGGGGGTGTTTTGTCTGTTTGGTGGACTGATGGTACCACCGTCTGAAGGCGATGCTTGACCTGGAATGTCCACAGGCATGCCCAATTGCCGCTTCTTTTCCCGGATAAACATGTCTCTCAATATTTTCGAACATTGGATATAGTATTCGTCGTTGTCTTTGACAAAACTCCAGCCATTAACATCAATGACATAACTTTTGCCCTCGGCCCTAAGCAGATCAAACCCACACACCCGTTGGCCGAAACTGACAGCAATTCTACTAGCCATGGCTGCTTCCTCCTTTGAAAGGCTGGTGATGTATCGTATTTCCTTTCCGTGTGTATTTCTGCGAACCAGACCATCAACCACAGGCGACTTTCGAGTTTCAGCATGGCAGAAAGTAGGACCGACGGTATAAGCCTTGACATCTTCCGCATTGTCAACATTCATGAACTGCTCATAAATGTAGCTGCTATCGGGTTCGAGGATTGCACGTGGTGTATTCATTCCTTCAACTCTTTCCGAGCTCTTGTTACCGATCTTTCGGAACAACTTTCTCGCCCCGCCTCCCTGGATTTTCGGGTAGTAGATGCAGATGTTGTGATCCTCTCCACTGATAGGTTTTTCAACAAAAGGCTTTCTGAGGAGCACTCCATCGACACTCAATACATCACCGTCTTCCAAAAGCTCCACCTTCTTAGGAGGGACAACAGCTCCGCCAGTCCCATCCTCGGGTCCGGCTAAGACCACGCCAGTGGTTTCCTTGAGATGTACAGCCGTATCAGGAGTTAACAGACTTGGCCCACCATCTCTGTTGACCTCCAATCTTCTTGGCGTTGGAACATTGATTTTGTCTAGAATCATCAAGCAAATTCTTCTATCCCACAAGATTTTCTGCATTGGCACATCATTGACACAGAACGGTTTTCGGGCCTTGACGTATGCAATTGCTTTGTCAAGTGGGAAACCTTCAGAATAGAATGAGATCAAGTAATCACAAATGGGCCAGTTCTCAATGTCCTCATCCAGAATAACTTTGTCTCCAAACACCTTGACATCAAACTCTCTATTGGCAATGAGACGATTTAGAATATTTCGACTAGGCTTGCTTCGAGCTTTCACATCGAGGGCACATACACCAATGACACCCCATGGAGCAGGTTTAGAGTCTTCTTCTTTCCTAGTTTGATGGGTCCTATCGCCTCTGTCACTACTTGGACTGTGGCTGCTAGCAGCGGTACTTCCACTGAATCTCCTCTTTGCGCGACTACGCGATCTCGTTGGGACATGCGGTCGAGGAGCACCCTCTCCTCTCTGTGCAGCGTTACGCTTTGCAATGTCCGAGGCATGGGCGGGTGTTTCTCGTGGAGTCAACGAATGCCCACTGGTTGAGCCATGAGAGCTGAATTGGTTTGAGGATGACGTGGTGACTGATATTGCCGAAGTAGAAGTCTCTGCTGGGGAAGTCCCCATGGTCTTGGAAGGCGATAGAGTCCCAGAAGGCGCCCTTGTGTTCGTTCCCCCCTCGGAACCATTGGCAGATGCAGCAGAACTTGGTGCACCACCCGCCCTGACCGAGCTCAACGAGTACATTGATGATACGGACATGCGCTTGGTATCCATCTCTGACATAGAGGGTCTGTTGCGAAGAGCCGCATCGGGCAATTGCGAGTGTTTGGAGTCGTCCGACATGATTCCAGGAGACAATCTGGGAGTTTCAATATCTTCCACCGCTATACTGTCTTTGCTTGACCGCCGACTATTCACGTCCGAGGGCAGTGGCAGTTTCCACGAGTCGGCTGCACCTGATTTCATCGAGTAGGACGAAGAGGTTCGGGATCGCGATAGGGAGGGCGGGGGCATAGAAATGCTGGCGCGTTCTGCGTGCGTGGTTGTGGTTCCTGGTTCTGCGTATCTTCCTTTGCGACTTGACGCAGCGTTCAAAGGGCCCACTGGGAGAAGGGCGGTCGAAGTAGCGCGCGTCTTTGTCTTGGGTCGCAGAGTGGAATTGGAGGCATTCGCGGGATTCGGAATGTAAATCGAAGTCGAAGCAGAATTGGACGTGGACGAAGCAGAATTCAAGTTTTCAGGGTCGGTACCTGGAGAGATACCGGGATGTCGAATTTCCATCATCCCACCACTCTCGCTCTTGGATTCGGCCATGGCGCTGGAGTGAGTGCTGGAGCTACTGGTACTAGTACTGGTACTAACCATGGAAGCGCGCCCGTAACCGATGCTGGTGGCAACGCTCACCGCATATGCATACAAGTAGCATCTAGAAGTTCGATGCGAGGGAGGGAGGAGAGATGGAGGGGAGAAGGCTCTTCAATGCGCGATTTGGAAAGGAGAGGGCAGCCATCAGCAAGCAGCGTTTTGAAGGTTGCAATGGAGAATGGCAGGCCGAAGGTTAAAGTTAACCTGACGTCCACCAAAAACAGCACAGCTTCAAAGGGCAGGCAAGACCCGAGGTGCCACTCTGGCGCAGACGAAGACGAAGAAGACCAAGATGCCGTGGGAACCACCTGATCGTGGTCCCCTTTCCGGCCAGGCTGGAGGTGTGAATAGGAGCATGATCAAAATTTGAAGTAAATATATATATATATACATATGGGACATGTAGTGTCGTTTAAGAATGAGGCTCTCACCTCCTCCCCCACGTGCGGACAGGCTTGGGCTTCATAGGCGGCGAGGAGGTCAGATCCTTACCAGGGTCTCAGATGTCTTGCCTCTGGTGCCTCCCGCGGGATTCAAAGCCATGGCCGTTGAAGAAAATGGGAAGTAGAGATGGTATCTTGAAGGTTAAAACTTCGGCCTCGGCAGAAGGGGGCTAAATGATAAGTGAAGGGGGGGTACAACCAAGATTTCTCAGGGGCTACGAAGCGACCCGTTATTCGCAAGAATCATTTCTAACTAGTTGTTTACTTTACGTAAACCCAGACTTCATTATTATAAACTAGCATAATAATGCCTTTTATTTTAATACGTAGTATTCTTATGCCAAGAATGCCAAGGCCTAATAGGAAGCCTTCGCTTACTAGCGTATTAGAATTTCTTACGCTTCTTAACTTCTTCTTTCTTTTCTAAACTATTATAGAAGACGAAACCTAGTAGTTACTTATATATATTATAGATTATTATCTAGAGCTAGTAAGTAGATATTAGAGAGTATATTTAGACGCGACAGAACTCTTACGTGTTATTCTAAACCCCGATATCTTAAATCCGAGACTTAGGCCGACTAAAATAGTATTCTCCTAAGCTTTATAAATTATGCTTAAAATATACTGAAAATAGTTTAAATTATACCTATATACTACCAACCTCGATATTATAAAATACGCTCTGACTTCGATACGTATTGCTTTACGTAAAGCAAATCTGGGCATCCCTATAAATTCCAACACGTACCTGTTTCGTCACCTATCCTTCCACTATCTGGGTCTGTTCCTATTTCCGTCTTACACTCAACCAGATCTCTCCAATGAATCTTCAAGAGCCAGCCGGTACTCTTTTCCATGACGCGCCATCCCCGCTAAAGCTAAACAGCCAGATTGCGAATCAAATTTGCCCCCTTTTCTCGTCCGAAATAGGGGATGGATGATCCCTTATTCGGTTGATACTCGGTTGATACTCCCCACAAGCTTACTTCAACATGATAATGTCCAGTTGAGCTTCTAGAAAAGGGACAATAAACGGCAGAGAAACCATTCTGGCAATTGATAGTATATAAAAATCAAAGTCAAGCAACAAAAGTCAGCTTAGTGGTTGTCTTTAAGATCTTACAGTAGATCACGCCGCGCGGTCAATTACAGGCTAGGACACGCCTCGGGTGGTTACTATTCCTGGCACTTACTGCAGCCACACCCCTTAGCGTACCCCATCTAATCTCTAGTCTAGGTATGCAAGGCAAGTTCGCATCCTCAAAATTCGCCATCTCCTCTACCTTCTTTTCGTCGTCGCACCTGTCTTGTGTTTCTGTGTGCCTTCTCTTCTGTTTGCGTTCTGCTCTTCTCTTGATTCCTATATTCCTCTATCGAGTCCCTCCTTCGGCCCTCCGCGCCCTCCTCACGCCATCCCCACGACCTCGAGCGCATTTCGCGCTCCACACCATCACTTTCGTTTTGATGATATAATCCGCCTCCTCCCCCTTTCCTCTCGCCCTTTATGATTGTACCCGGCAGCAGCATGTTGCCTCGAACATCATTGTATCGTTGGCTCGCCGTGGCTGCCGTGGTCGTCGTTGTCTTCATCTACCACCCAAACCTCACAGGAGCCTCCCTATCCGCATATACACATTCGTCCACCATTTACGGTGGTGACCTCGACCCTGCGACGTGGGTAAAGAAGGTCTTGAAAGATGCTGGAATTGGGCCTGAGATCACCTATGCCGCGCGAACAATTCAATATATTCCGGATGCAAAGGAGAGATTAAGCATCACCCATGTCGATCACAACCTCCTCCCGGACAACTTCACGGATGTCAAATATAGCGCCAACACTCCTCTACCTGTTGGCAAGACAATTAGTGTACACGTAAAACACCTTTCTCGTCGAGACGATGTCGATGCCTCGAGTTTGATTTTTGGAGTCTCCACCACCTTCGATCGCTTCAATTCCAAAGATGTTGCGCCTATAAAGGAGTTTAAAAGATGGTTGACAGATGGAAAGGGAGGCTCGAATGGAGCTGGCTTGGTTATGGCCTTGTTAAATGGCACAGAAGCGGAACTCCAAGCAGCTTGGCAGACATTGGCAGACGCTGGAATAAATGCGACTGTCGTTCCCTCAAATCCTTCACTCGATATGCCAGGACGATATGTTGATCTCGTCCAAATGCTCTGGAATCACCCCACCTCCGCCCAGCGCAAATACTTCGCCCTCATTGACGACGATACCTTTTTCCCCTACATGTCCGAACTCACTCGAACCCTCTTCACCTACGATTACCGCAAACCTTACTACATTGGCACATTTACCGAGAGAGTAGACTGGCTCTTGGACAACCATGTCCCAATGGCATATGGCGGTGGAGGAGTCTTCTTGACAGCCCCAGTCGCAAAACAAGTCTCCGAAGCAAATTGTTTAGAAAAGCGAGAAGATGGAAAATACGTCTTCGACGCAAACCAAGGAGATCGTCTCCTCTATAACTGTATCCATGAAAAAACCGACGTAACACTCACCTACCAACCTCTCCTCAACCAAATGGATCAATTCGGTGACCCATCAGGGTTCTACGAAAGCGGCGGACAACCATTGAGTTTACACCATTTCAAATCCTGGCACAGGGCCGAGGTGGCAAAATACCACGTCGTAGCCGATGCCTGTGGAGAAGACTGCGTTCTCCAACGTTTCCAGTTCAAAGACAACTTCATCGTTTCAAATGGTTTTAGCATCTCCGAGTACCCCAACGGAATCGACTTTGATCTCGACCAAACGGAAGGAACATTTGACATCCCGGTCGATGGCGGAATTGTGGGAGTAGCACTAGGCTATAAATTCGGCGAAATGCGACGGAGTTTCTCGAAGACGGGGAAGAAGCAGCAGTGGCAGCTTTTGGATGCGAGGAAGGAGAGGGATGGGAAGGTGAAGCAGATTTATAAGAAGAGTCGGAGCGATGAGCGGTGGGTGAGGAGTAAGGAGGATTTACCCGAGCGGGACAGTATTATCGTTCTCACTTGGGTTCCGTAAGATGTTCGGCTATTTATTATTGTTATCACGCGCTGTTTTGTTTTTCAAGAACAGTAGCAGACGGGGCTATACTCGTTTTCGATTGGGTTGGATATTCATGAGAGTTGTATTATACAATTTGTGCAACATTAGCAAGGGGGATTCATGGATCCGTGGCGTTCCAGGGCCCTTTTTTCTTCTTTTTTCTTCGGGTATATTCATTCATTCGAATTATGAAGGATTATTGGGAACGGCTGGCTCTTTGTTTTTTTCTGTCTAGAAAAGGGTGGGCCTCTGTTATGAAAGGGGGGAAAAAGAAGAACTTAGCATTACAGATATAGATACAGATGGAAGGATGGATGACGATTCGGGGCTTCTTTTTTATGAAAACTTGGCTCGGATTGGTTTATATGTACTTAATATACCCTCCCTCCCCCCTCTAATTAATAGCCTAATTGACAACCTTATTCATGATTCTTTTTTTTGGTCTTTTGTTGTTTGTTAGGTGGTTGTTAGGTGTTTATAGAGTGTATTAGATTATCTTGAGAATGAATTCGTTTTTAGAGGTTTAGATAGAGGATGCGAAGACTCAACACCTGTACGCGGTGTATCCTACGAACCTCTAGTAGTCCTATCTTGTCCCTAGGACTGTCTATAGAGCTAAGTTTAAGTTAAAAGGCGATATAGTAATACCCCTTTTTTATAACTGTTAGAGTTTTAGGCCTCTTAACCTTCTACGAAGAAGAAGAAGCTACGTTATATATAGTAATATACTAGATATTAGTAAAAAAGACCTATATAGCTTATTTACTCGATAGTAGTATCTACGGACTACTAAAACGAACTAATTAAGAAAGCCTCTAAAGTTAATTCTATATATTTGCTAATACTAGAGAACTTCTACTCTAGATATGCTACGGAATTATATATAACTCTAAGAAGGTAAGAGCTATATACCGACCTAAGATTAGAGGTAATACCTATAGTAGTTATTCTATATAGTTTATATATACTATATTTAAGTTAAGAGAATTACTAGAAAAGGTGAAGAACTCTTAGCAACGGTAATAGAGTAATTAGAAAGAGCCTAGATAGTATAAATAGGAACATAGACATAGAGAGGTTTTTATAACTAGATAATAGATCCTCTACTATTTATATTAGTAGATATTTAAAGTATATTTAATAGTGCTTTAATAAAGTAGCGAAATACCCCTTAGAAGGTATAAGACTATAGAGTAGAGAACCGATTCTCTAGTAGTTATAAAGAACTAATTCTCTACTATTTATATTAGTAGATATTTAAAGCGCGTTTAATAGCTCTTAGATAAAGTAGCGAAATATCTCTTAAAAGGTATAAGACTATAGAGTAAAGGGAATAGAAGATAAAACTAGGAAACTTAGGTTAAGAATATATTAGCAGTGTTTTAGGTTTCCTTGTCTAATCTATTATCCTATTCTTTCTTAACGATCCTTCTCCTTCCTATCTCTATTTTAAGGCTATCTTATCTAATCCTATTCTAATATATTACTTCTCTTAGCTACTCTAATCCTATTCTAAAATTTGTTCCGCCTATTCTTTCCTATCTAAGGTATTAAGATAGCCTTTCCTAGCTTATAGAGAAGGCTAGACAGGGTATATACTAGTCTTAAATATATTATTTATAGTATTATTAGTAGATTTAGTAGAAGTAGTACTATTTAAGAAAAGTATATAATATTAGTCTTTAATTAATATCTAAAAACAGAGGTTTTACTATAGTAAATTAAGTATCTAGTAGAGTACTTAATTTAGTACTATTTACTCCTATTTATATTTAAGCCTTAACTAGTTTCTAGATAATATATTAATAATATTAATTATACTCTCTAATACCTATGTTATATAATAATATAAGATATATATATTATATATTACTCCTCTTATTATTTATTATTCTAATTATTACTAATATAAACTACTCTTTTTTCTATAGACGTCCTAGCCTAGCTAGCACTTAAACACCTACTCTCTCTTAGTCTATCTCTTCTTAATCTACCTCTTCTTCTTCTTAATTATTTAAAGCGATTATTATTAATAATAGTAAATCTAATCTTATAATAGCAATATTTAGTAAAACACTTATACTTCTTAGATAGGAAGTACTATTAATACATATACTTAAAGTAGTAGTAGATAATACTATATTTAAGCTTATATTAGCTTAAATCTTTAAAGAGTACTAAGAGAAGAGAGGTTACTTCTACTATATTAAGTATAATTTATATAGACTTAAAAAGTTAAAGAAGAGTATATAGTACTAAAAACATACTTTAGAATTAATCTATATAAGTAAAGGTTAGTTTAAACCTTTAAAAGAGAGTATTTATAATTAATATACTAATAACTTTAAGATTCTAACTCTAAGGGCTAATACTAGTATAATAGATGCTTCTAAGAGTATATTTAGTATTTTAAGGTTTAGTACTTTATAGTAAATTTAAAGAATAAAGTAACGTATTTTTAAATTAAGTATAGTATTATAAAGAGTAGTAAAAAGACTTTATAAGAGTATTTAATAAAAGAGGAGGCTATTAATAATATTATAAAGATAATAACTTATAGAAAGAAGAAGAGAGTAGTAAATCTTATCTTAGCTATTAAATTTAAACTTTTTAAGAATATGCTAATTACCTAGATTATAGTATACTAATTATCGATATCTATTACTATTAGTAGTATGTTTATAGAGCTTCTCTAGACTATATACTCTTCTATTTATAAGTTACTCTCTAGCTTTTCTAATATAATATAAGAGTAGATTATTAACGTATTTAAGTATTAGAAGCGGTATATAAAAGAGGACCTATACTAAGCGATTAGTAAGATATACTTCTCTTTTAATCTCTAGACGTTACTTAATTATCTTATACTAATAGAAGTAGTAGTATACTATATTAATAAGAGTAGAAGAAACTAGTTAGTAAGTAGTATTATTCTTAGCTCTATATATATAAGCCTACTTCTTCTGTTAATATTATTTTCTTATTATCTACTATACTAATTTAATTCCTTTTTAGATATTTAAGTAGCTTTTATAATATACTACTTAAATATTTAAAAAGTTATTACTTTAATAGTATTATTAGTTTAATTTTAATTATATAGTATAGCTCGAGTCTAAGATATTAAGGCATATACGAGCTCTAATCCTAGCTAGATAATAGGTCTTAGTATTCTTAAAATATTATAAACTAGTTTAGAACTAATAGTTTATTTTCTTAATAACTACTATACTTTTTTATAATGTTTTTATACTTCTAAATAGCCTTAAACTAAGGCTATTTAATAATATAAAAACATTATAAATAAGTATAGTAGTTATTAAGAAAATAAACTCTAAGCTTAACTAGAAAGTCCTAGTTTTATAGACTCTTAAGCCTTAAAAGTTAGTACTATCTAGCTAACTTTAGATATTACTTTTAAACTCTTATTATAATCTAATAACTTAAAAGCGCTTATATAAAAGAGAATTAAGTAGAGTTAGTTATATAAGTTATTAAGAAGTATAATATAGGGTATAAAGTAGGCTAGTTTATAACTAACAACGTACTAAATAATAACACCTATTTAGATATTATTACTAAGAGGTTCTTATCTTACCTTACTCTTAAATAACGAAAAGTACGACGTTTATAATACCTTAGACATATTATAAATCTTAGAGTAAAAGCCTTCTTTTATAAAGCTGAATTTAATACCTTTAAAGTAGAAAGTAATAATACTAGATTAAATTCTAATTTAATTAAGAAGTTGAATACCTAGTAAAAGCGTAGTCTTATTAGTAAGCTTTATAATATCGTCTAATATATTATAAGATTACTTTAACAACGCTAATAATTCTAAGCTATAGAGAATGATTCTATAGCTTTTAAGAAGTCTTATAATTACTTATAATTAGTAAGAGATAATACTACTTAGTAGAATTCTCTCTATTCTATAATCTAGCGCGCCTTATAAGTATAGAGCCGAATTAACTTATTTTACTTATATAACTCTAGTACTATCTATAGAAGTAATTATAAGATAAAAGCTACTTAAGCTAAATAATAATAAGATAATTATAACGCTTAATTATCTTATAATATTCTTACTCTTAGTAATTAGAATACTCTTAAAGAAGTTATACGAATTCTAAAGCCTTTTTATAACTATATAATACGTATATAGAGTACTAAATAGTCTACTAATTAAGGTATAGCTTCTAATTATCTCGTTATCTTAAACGAATTAGTAAAGTATATATGTAATATATAAGACGAATTTAAGATATAAGATAATAAAGATTATATCTACTAGTACTCTAATAATTACTAGACGAAGATTAACAAATACTTTCTTAAGACTAAGAATACTCTAGTATATTATATCTTAATCGTAATTACTTCTAAGATAAAGTTTAAGTGGTTTTAGTATAAGTAGAGGGATATAAGTTAGTAGAAAGATATAAACTATCTAGATTTATAGGTATTATAAGCTAATAGATATATTAGAGAGGTTTAAGTAGAATATAAGAATCTTATAATACTTTAAGATAATAATACTAGAGGTAAAAGGGCTTAGTCGCTAGATAACTTTAAGAGAGATATAGATATAGTTATAATATATAACTCTATAGAGAATAATCCTCTTAATACATAGTTCTACTAAAAGCTCTTCTACCTTAATATATATAAAAGTTTACCTTAATACTAGTATTATATACTTAAGTTAAAAGCTATATATCACCTTACTCGATTAGGATTAGATATAGCCTTAATTCTTATAATAAGTAGTAATTACGAGAGAGTATTCTCTTAAGCTAAACTACTTATTATAGAGTAAAGGAATCGCCTTTAACCTAATATAATAGAGGTAACTTAGTGCTTTCGAGCGTAGATTATTATAGACCGAAAGTTATAGGAGAAGTGGAGAGAAAAGGACTTAGAAAGTAAGTAGTAGAATAAAGAGAATTAGGTTATTACTAATCTACTAGGAGAATACTATAATTTAGATATAATATCTCGTCTTTTAATAGCTTTAATAATATTATTATTTTTAATACTTCTTAAATTAGTTTATAATATTAGTACTTTTTATTACTTTTTACTTATTTTAATGTTTTTTACTTATACTTCCTATTCTGTCTTATTCTCTCTAGTACCTCTTCTTACCTAGCTCTCTCTTTTAGTCTTTCTTACCTCTTTTATCTAAATTTAGTATCTCTTCTATCTAATTTAGCCTAGCCTATAAGTAAAATTAGCCTATCCTCTTCTTTTCTAATAGAGAGAGGTAGCCTCTTCTCTTTAGAGTACTAGGCTAACTAAGGCGAGGAAAGCTAAAACACTATATATTAGAGAATAGTTCTATATAAGATAGTATACTAGAAGACGATTATTATTAGTCTTATATAGGAGAGAGCTAACTAAGCCCTTTTTATAAGAGCTATTATAAAGTACTAAATCGGTTATCTATAAGAATAACTAAAAATATTAAATTCAAATTAAAGCTAGAAGCGTAGAGATATATATATATAGTAAGCCTAGTAATAGGTACTCTAAGAAGTATATAAGCTACTTTTAGATAAAACCCTATAAATAGTACGTCTATATAGCGCTAGCTTTAGATAGCTAAAAAGACTATTTAAATATAAAAAAATATAAAAAAGAGATTTAGATAGTAGTAGTATATATACTTTGGTTTTAGAACGACTTTAGAGCTTATTTAGCGTATATATAATTTAATATAGAACTTGTCTTTTTTACTTTTAGTAAGACTACTATATAAAACTAGATTATACTATTATTTTTATTTTATCTAGAGAAGAGAAGAGAACTAGGTTTTAGAAGAGAGACTATATTAGTATATATTACTTAAATTAGTATTTTAGAGAGATAGTAAGATATTTACTTATTTCTACGATATCTTCTATAATTTAAAATATTACGTAAGTATACTAGAATTTTTAGATAAGAAGTTCTAGATTCTAGATTAGCTAAACTAATAGATAGTATAAATCAGATATCTAATAAGATTTACTTTCTTTTAAAAAAGGTTACTTTTTTTAAAAAAAAATATAAAAAACTCTCTTTCTTTTCAAGTAAAGCTATTTCTACTTTCTCTATTTAATAATAAATAAGAAAAAAGAGTTTTTAAAAACTTAGATAAAAGCTTAAGTAGATACTTAGTACTAGTAAGATTTTAAGTTATTTTTTTTTTAAAAAAAAAGAAATTATATAAAAAAATAAAAATAAACTTATTTTATAGAATCTTAGAAGTAAGTAGATAAGTATAAGAGCCTATTTAGCTCGTATTTATCTAGGATATATACTACTAAAAATCATAAGATAATCTATATATATATATATATCTACTAATTCTATATATATACTAGAGTTTAGAATATATATTTAAAATTAATATAAATCCCTCGTTACTATAAAGAGAATATATACTATTAAAAAAAGATTTAAACCTCTAGAGATACAAATCTTTAAAAGTTTATATATATATGTTTTCTTATACCGATTTAAGTACCTAGTACTACTTACTAAGAATATTTATAAGAATATATACTAGGATATATACTACGAGCTAAATAATCACTTAATATATTAAGAAACAAATAATAATATGCTCTAACTTATACGAGGTTACTATTTAGAACATCTCGTCAGATATCCATACATATATTTAAATAATTTATGCGAGCTAAATAGGCCCTAAGTAAAAAAGATAGATTGAAATAAGATAAGTTAGTTTCAAAAGACGTGGTGGCTTACGACCACGTTTTGGGTGTCTACTTCCATTGGTTCATCTTTGATAAGATGGCTAAGTAGTTGTGAGATTGGAGCATGTTGCATAGAAAGAAGAAGCTGTGGTGCTAGAGGTGGTATGTATATATGGAAAAGCGTTCCAAAAGTGCAAGTCGCTGAAAGTTGATTTTGGTGGCTAAAAGAGGAAGGAATGATGGGAATTGACATTGAATGAGTCCCAGCAGGAACATCCCAAGCTGATAGATAACCCGCCGAATTGTGGAATCCAGACTTCTTGGCAAAGATTAGTTCATTTGAGCAAAACATCGAATTAGACGATTCTTGGAAAGAAAGAAGAAATATGGAGCCGAACATCCGTTGCAAAGTCGTTATCGCCTGGATTGACAAGACCTTCTTTACGCAGCTCATTGCACTTGTTTGTAGGCTCCAGAGGCGACATCAACAACAATTTTCCCCTTTGCTCTTCCACTTTTCAGCTTCAAGAACGCTCGCGGGGCATCGTCAAAAGCGAATTTCTCATCAATCACAGCTTTGAGCTTCCCCTCCTTCATCCACGCAACCATCTGGGCCAACTCATCCTGGCTTGTCTTTGCCAAAAACGGCAACAGCTTTCTCTTTCCACCGCCTAGGAAGCTCGGCCACAATAACATTGTCATCATATCCAAATAATACATACCCCCAACCTTGACAAAAACGGCCGTTGGCGTTGTGTATTCGTGACAACGGTAATAGAGATTTGAGTCATTTGCAACGTTGTCGACCACGAGATCAAAATCACCACTAGCAATGAGGCACCCCAGCAAATGCTGTTCTCTGTAATCGATCACCTCGTCAGCTCCTAAACTTTTGCACAGCTCAATATTCTTCGTGGAACAAGAAGCCGTTACATGGCAGCCTACAATCTTTGCAATTTGTAGCCCAAGCACCCCACATCCCCCAGAACCACCATTTATGAAGATCTTGTCGCCTTTCTTGACATATGGAACGATGGATTGATATGCCGTCCATCCCGCAACCCCCAACGTCGCCGCATCAACCATATCGACCCCCTCTGGAACAGCTGTGAGCGAGCCCTGCTCTGCTTCTGCAAGCGCAAACTCAGCCAATGCACCACCAGCCAAAGGATTGTTCCCTACAGTTCCGCAGATGAGCTGACCCGTTTTGAAGCCTGAATCTGCGGCTGGTATGACGATGCGTCCAGATACATCGTTGCACGGAGTAGCGGGTTTTCGGATGGCTAGGTAGCTGAGGAGGGGGATCTCGGCGAGTTTATAGTCGATGGGGTTTAGTGCTGCCGCGATGACTTGCACTAAATGTTGATTTCGGTTCGGGGTTGGAATTGGTGCGGTTGAATTGATCTGGAGGTTGGCTTCAAGCGGGGGTTTAGTGCTTACGAACTGCCATGCGCGGTGTGTCAGGGGTGCGGCCATGGTCGGGATTCGAGGTGCAGTGCAGCAGGTGGAGATATTTTGAAGAACTCGATGTGTCTGCGGTTCTTGGAGTTGAAGGATATAAATGCAAACTCAAAGTAAAGAAACTGAAACTTCCCGAGTAGAAATGAAGACGTGAAATCGGTATCGCAAGGAGACTAGCCTCGTTGGAATTGTTGCTTTTTACATAGGGCCGTCCAATAGAAGGGGTCCATACACAAAGAGCTCTGGAAACGGGTGTTGGCTACTGAAATGTACACCACCAACAGAGAACCCGACGTCCACCCACTCTCAACTCTTCTACATTTCCTGCAATTGCCCAATTTTATATCAATCATGTTGGAGATACTGAAGGTTGGAGGACAGCTGACATTTTGTGCGATTCTCTTCTCCCTTCTCCCTTTCCCGGGCGAAGCTCCCACCCATGAAATCACAAGGCTCACCTTCATTGAACGGATTGATTTATCACGAATAATGGGAAGATATCTAATGGTGGGGGGGGGCAGGTTTCCGCCTCAGCTTCTCGCTCGCGAAAGTGCTCAGCTGGGAGATCAGCTTGTAAAATTGAAGCAAGCAGGCGCGAGAAGGTATGCTATGAGGGGTACTCTTTCCATTGGGCAAAACAAATTGGGAGAATCAAGACTCAGTCACCCATTCTACTCAGATTGGTCATACAATGATTAACACCAGTTCTGCTGCCCCAAGCGAGGTTTGAAGCTTGTCATTTTATCCTTCTGCTATAATTGTTTTTCTTGTGTTGTGTGCATGATTGCGCAACTAGATAGCCACGTGGACGAGGGAAGTGCCTTGTTTTTGACTTCCACGAGGCTCTTTTATCGTTTCGCTTGGTTGATGTGCTGATGTGACGGGACCTGAGATCCCCTAACATCAGCAACACGGAAAGTGAGGGGTGATCGATCGAAAGAAGAGTCTAGTAGTGGCTCTTCAACCGGGTCATGACCGACTACCCAATATGAGATGCTGTATGATTCAGCTCTTTCGAATCCGACTGGTTCTCACGATGCATATGTTTGCTTTCCACTCGTCGTCCATAAGCGGGGGTCGTGCAGATTATATTAACTGCTCTGCGCAGAAAACAGAAGATGGTTTCCTATTTTGAGATGCCGGAGTCCCGTCCTCCCATCCAGTCGTAAGGCATTAGACTGTGTGGTTACGGAGAAGTTCAGCCTCCCCGAAATTTGTCCAGTTGAAATCGACGTTGGGAATCACGGATAAATGCCAGGTGGAATACATGAAGTCGTGTAACCCCAAAGTCGAAATATATTGGACGCTCATGATTTTTTGGTTAAGGCTTTGTGTGACAGCCAGTTAAAATACGCGAAGGGTGGTCAGCTTGTGGCAAGGGTAGCTTCGAAGTTGATCTAGAACTCTCAAGCTCTTTGATTGCAAGCGATAACACAGGTACAACAAGTCTATCATCCTACGTACATTTGTACTCGGAAGCTCCTTCTCATCCTTCGCGGTGTTCTGAAAGTTGATGAGCATTCAAGACTTTGGTACTATATGAGCATAACCGAATCTGCATCCTACATTGTTCTCATTCAGCTAGTTTTATATTGCGTTTAATGTAGCGGAAATTTAAAACGGAGCTGCCATATGAACCGAAACGGCAGAATCCAAGTGTGTAGTATCGGGCCTGCGCCGCGTCTTGGTTGATTGGCATCTACTTGACGAATTATATAGGTTACACACACCAAGTCATCTGATATAAGCCACCCACCACCTACCTGCAGACGCCGTAAGCCTTGTTCTTTGAAAATTCTTGTTTCTCCATACTTTGGAAATTTTTCAAAAGATCTTTTCGTGGATTTACCGGGGAGAGGAGGTTGGAAATCATGTCAGTTTCAAAATATACGCCAGAATACCTTGCCGAGGATCGCAGTCGACAATTACTCAATGTCGGCATAGCATTTCTGATTCTCGAAGTTACCTTTGTCAGTCTTTTCTTCACCTCGCGGATCCGTAGCAAAACTGCCAATAGTTGGGATACATATCTCATGATACCGTCGTTTATATTTTGCATACTTCATACTGGTTTATGTTTCTGTGAGTATGAAAGTCTTCCAAATTACAAAGGCTTGCTAACAGACTTAGGGGAGTTGAAAACCACCGGTACCGGGAAACATGTCATTGTAGCATCGGCGAAGGAGATCCAAATCTGGTTCAAAACTATGGTTGTCGTGTCTTTTATGTATGCGCCTGCTGTCGCCTTTCCGAAACTCTCCGTGTTATGTCTATATCTTCGAGTTTTCGAAAAACGATTGTTTCGAATAGTCACCTATGCCCTTGGGATTATTGTCATTATATCATGTATTACGGCTTGGATCGTTCTGTTTTCCCTTTGCAGGCCTTTTCGCTATACATGGGATAAGTCAATACCAGGGCATTGCGGGGATTCTGTGAAAGCTTATGCTTGGGTTGGGTTTCCTAGTAAGCATCTGCCGTCTTGTTCGATAACGGTCGTTGCCTTAGAATTCGACTAATGATTGCAGATATTATAACCGATGTGGCAATGCTAATACTTCCCCTACCCGTCGTGTGGAGGTTAAATACATCTCGGAATCAAAAGATTGGTTTAACAATTACCTTTCTCACGTTCAGTGTGTAGGTACCACCACCCCCTATTTTTTCCAACTGGATCTAATAGATTCTAGGGGTCTCATCACCTCAATTCTTCGTTTCCAAATATTCTTCGTCACGGATGTCTTCGTAGACATCACCTGGTACGGAGTCGACAACATGACCTGGATCGTTATGGAATCAGGGATGTATCTCATCGCCGCCTGTCTTCCCTCACTTCGAAACCTCCTCGGTCCAGCTTTTGGACGAATCAACCGCTCCTTTCGCACAAGATTCCAATACTATGGCTCGGGGAAGTCGTCTCAAAGCAGCTCAGGGAAAGTAAATCACTCCCATAGCGAAGGGACTGGTAATAACTCGATGAAACAAAAGGGGATCGAAATGCCCCGCCTCAGTGATGGGAATGACCAGAAGGATTTGGTATCGTGCTACCATACTGAGAGTTTTCAGGAGAGGGATTCAGCGGCCGTTTCGCAGGATGACTTGGAGAGGGGCGCTGCGAATCATGGTGGGATACAGGTACACAAGGCTTACAGCCTTTCTACCACTCCAAGAGAGATGTAAAAATGACTCCTTAATGGTACGTGCCAACGTCTGTAATGATGTACTTTACCCCATAATAATGCTTCTCTTGGGACGTTTATGATTATTTATTTGCCTCGAAAAGAATGGATTCGCCCTCACTAGTCTAAGAAACAACAGGCACATATTTATCTGTAGTTCACCCTCTATTGTGGGGACCATGTAGGAAGCATTTGGGATGCTCCAGCTTACGTGACACAAAAGCAGATCGAAACTAGAAAGTTACGAGCTCTGGTAGCACAAGAAAGAGTCTCAATTTGACAGCCTATGAGGCGCAAGGGGCCTGGTAACTGTCATATTGTGTAATTCCCCGCTTCTTGAAAAGCGCGGCAGAATCCTACATCAATATGGCTGCACTATACTACCACAGAAACCTGAGGTTTAGCCGACATGTGTTACTTGTACTAAGAAGCTAGAAACCGTTGCCCACTTTCTTTGCTCCGGTCCCCCTACTTAACCGGGATTCCGAGAATCTTGCTCTTGGTGGCACGAGGATTCGCACACCGAAGCCGCCAAAGTGCGAAAAGCGCGGGATACAATTTGCAGCAAGAACCTGTGTGTAGCGTGCGATTGATGATTGGTTATCTAATTCACCACATGGAAATTAGAGAGTCGCACAAGAAAAAACTGAAAATAGGTAGACGCGTGAGAAGCTTGGTAAGCAACTTGCGTCTTCTTATTGACCCGTCCGTTTATATGGCGGCTCAGCAGCACTTGAAGATACGATGGTGGGAGTATTTTACATGTTTCGCTACTGCTCATTAGGACAAAGCCGCGAAAGTAGGCCTTGGAAGCGTGAGACGGGTAGACAAAGTTTGCAGCATGATTGATAATCGGTTAGCTAATTCATCAATAGACCATTGTAATCGGCTTGTATCTATTTTTTTAAAATGCGAGTGTGTTTAACAAGTGTGGTAGCGTGGTACTTGCTGTGCCGTATAGCGACTTGGTTTTGCAGCGGGAGGATTTCTCGAGAAGGTTGCACATTGTTTTGCACCCCAACTCGAAAGTTGATAAAGTGCTGACAGCCCCCGAACTTCTGAGTTGTGATACTCTCAAACAAGCCACCTATATTTACCAAGACATTCGAGATGAGGTTAACTTCAGCCACATTCGTACTCGGGTTTCTCCCCTGGTCTTGGGCAACCATTGGTCGGCAATTGGAGAAGAAGCAAACTTCTGGAATTGATGCGATTCCTACCTGCGCGGTTCGTACAGTTTTTTGAATTCGCATTGTGGGCCTCTCTACGTATTTCGCGAAAGGTGGAGCACTTGTTTAGCGAGAATCAAGCCATCATTTCATGCTTCTTTGATTCCCCAGAACTTTCAACGGATTTCTCTAACAGGTTTTATAGATTGCTTGTATGACAACAGTGATACCGCAATACTGTAATTCGTTTACCAACATTACTTGCATCTGCACCAGCAGTGACCTGGTCGCTGCTATCACCCCCTGTGTTTATGAAGCCTGCAATATTACAGAGTCACTTCGAGTTCAAAGGTACCAAATGGACAGTTGTGGTGTTCAAAATGATAAATCACGCCAGAAGCTTTATATTAGGCAGGCGTAGGTCCTGGTCTTTCTATCAACTTTGTTTGTCGGCGTGCGCTGTTTCTCAAGAATCAAGTTGAAAGTTGGGATGGGGGCAGACGACTGGATGATGATTGCGGCCTTGTGTAGTTATGCCCTCGATACTGGTGCTGCCCTATTTCAAGCAAAAAACGGCTTCGGCCAGCATATCTATTACTTAGCCCCGGAGGAATTGACTGCTGCATTAGAGGTAAGATCAGATCAGCCCAGAAATATTACCTCGTACTGAATATCAAGTAGGCATTCTACGTCGGCGAACAATTTTACATACTGTGTGCTATGTTTACCAAATTATCACTACTGCTGTTTTTCATGCGGGTCTTTCCCGTTCGCAAAGTTACACTTCTCGCATGGGGAATCTTTATGGCGGTACTCGTATCACACGTAATATTTTTATTCTTGATGTTGTTTCAATGCGTAAGTTCATTCCTTCGCTTATTGAATAAGCCCATTATAACAAATTAGATGCCCATTCAAGGAAATTGGGAGAACTGGAAGTATAAGAGTCCACCCGTCAAGTGTCTTGATGCATACACGATAGTCTATGTTGCCGGTGGATTTGGGGTAGTGCTTGATACACTCATTCTGGTATTCCCACTCCCAATAATATGGAATTTGAAACTTGCATGGAACAAGAAGATCCAACTTACCCTTATCTTCTGCATTGGCATTTTTGTAGTCGCCTGCGGTAGCGCGAGACTCCCCACATTAAAGCACATGAAAGACTCATCAGACATGTCTTGTAAGATTACCCTCCTTTGATCCTTTTTCCCAAATAATAACATGAGCAAACAAACAGGGACTCAACAGCCTGTTGCAAATTGGAGTGGTCTTGAATTATCGGTTGGAATGATCTGCGCCTGTCTTCCTCCTTGCAGGTCGCTCGCTGCTTCTCTTTTCCCAAGACTGGGATTTATTTTAGGTGGTAGTACTCGTCAACCAACTCCCCAAGACCCCAGTAATGAAGAACGCGGGATGAGGAGGGGCGGGAAGAGCTCGAAAAAATCGGAATCGGCAATTGCAATGGGTAGCTTTCTTCAATTGGCGGATGACAGCCGAATTCACATTGGAACTGGTATGGGAAAAACGAAAACTGAAGTAGCAGTGGGGAAAGTGTAACTAGAATTGGTCTTGACGTTCTACCTGGATGGGGTCGCCTTCTTCTGGCTGCTATTGGTCTATTTCTCTAAACAGCTCTATGCCTGGGAAGGAGTTACAAATTAAGGGAAGATGCCAGTAGCATTCATGCTATGGAATACTAAGAAGTGTTGCCTATATGTGAAAGGCTGTATTCAGTGCTATCCTAGTCCCTTGTATTCATCTGGACTCATGTCCTTAGTTAAAAGAATTAGTTCCGTGTGTGACTTTAGGGGAGGTAAATCGAGTATTGTTATGTTTTGCTCAAAGATTCTCGCCTGTGGCATCCTTCCTTGGAGATCTCTGATAGTATTCCTATCTTCTTTTGTATGGTGGCGACCTCTCTCTAGAATTGTTAAAATCTCGTTCTCTTTTGAATGCTGACGATCTATCTTCAGACTTTACGGACACTCGTCTTCTTCCGTGAGGAGGATTGCTTAGCCGGTCATTGTTTTCGCGATCTTCGAGAAGTTGGACGATGAGTGGTTTTCGTCCTAAGCCTCGTACCCACGTGCCCCAATAGTGAATGATAGATTCATTTCTGCTAGCGGCATCTTTGTATGTCACCCAAGAACGAATAAATTTTTCCGCGAGTTCTTTACATGCGGCCTTGATTTGTGGGTCATCCATATCCTGCTTTCTCACTGGCTGCACCCAAAGGCCATGGATTGCACATCGATCTCCCTTTGGTATTGGGAGTCGTGATTCCTCATCCAGTTGTTGTCCACAAATTTGGACGACATCGCAAAAGTTTTGGTTGAGCTGAGACGCATAATGTCCATTAGGTCCAATAAAGGCCGCCCATGGACGAGGATGGTCGTAAATGAACACCCAATTTTCCGGCAAATAAATCAATCCAAACTCTACAGTAGTTGTAGCGGTCCATCTGTGAGGGTACGCATATTTGCTGCGGACGCTCACGTATTCAAAAGCATTGAAGACCCTCGCATCTGGAAGTTCTGCTCCAGCTCCCACCAGGACTCCAATGTCTGGTTGCGCGCGATAGGGGGGGCGCTGTGGATCCTTGCGTATAACAGTTTTTTGGTTGTCGGAGTGCTTTCGTGTAGGGTGATCCATTTCAAGTTTTAGCTTATTTGCCTCCTCCTTTTCCCGTGCCAGTCGTTCTCTGGCTTCCCGTTGCTGCCGCAAGCGAGCTTCTTCTTTCGAGTTCTTTCCCTCACTTTCCTCTTGTTCCTGCTGCTTCAGACTTTCCTCCCGAGCTCTATTTATCATTTCTTCTTGGGTCTCAGGCGGCAGTCTGGGTGAGTCTCGAGGATCGTGATACTCCCACGGAAACTCGAGACCATCCTTCTCAGGACCAACTACGCCGAAGTTAGCAGTTAGAAAGAGCCCAAAATGAATTCTACCTTCGACAATATCGGTACACGTTGAATATCTTAAACACTTACAGTAGCTCGTCCACAGCATCAAATCTGCTCTATGCAAATAATATTCCTTCTCTCTTCCTTGTTCGGCTCCCTTGTTTGCATCGTGAGCCGAAAGCAAAGCATGTTCCCATACTTTCCGAAGAAAATCCAAAGTAACATGGTGATCAGTCATTCGTTCGCCATTTGCCAGCTCTTGCCGCATTCTCCTGTGTCTTGGCTTCTGCAATAGGATTTCGAAGATCTGGGGTTGTTTTGATTCATAAGACATTTTCGATATATCATCAAAACTAACTCCTGAATTTGATGCCGGTTGTTGTGATGGTGAGGAGACCATGATGGCGGTAACAGCCGTGCTGTTTTGTGACCGGTTCAGGATGGATTTCGTGAAGCAAGCAAGTACTTTTATATTTTTGTGGGTCACTCTACAGCTACCCTAGAAGGCGCTGGTGTTAACGATGCATAAAAAGGGTGAATAGGTTTGAGAGAAGAATATTTCTGGGACCGGGAGATGGTGAAATACTCAATGACATTACTCGGAGCCTTCCACGAGGTTCCCCATCGAAAGCGGTGTGCGGGTAGATACATGACTCCAAACGGAGGTCTCAAAAATTAATGGTCAAGTCTAACTTCCGCATTCTACGGCCATTCAAAAAAACCCTTTTGGTAAATCCCAGCCAGGCTGAAACTCATTCATGGTTTCTTTCGTTTTCTTGACCGTGTCGGCACCGTAGGTCATCTGAAACACCTCTCCCATCGTACCTATCGTCGTCAGAACACTCATCAAATCATCAAAACATCAAATTACGTACTGGGAACCTTTTCTCCATCATCCATAAACTCTTCCAACTCCATTTTTACCCCCTCGTCCAAGCCAAAATTACTCATTAATTGAATACTCGCAGCTCGATTTCTTCTGATCTTTTCGTAAAGAGCTAGTCGTTTAGGGATTTCTGTCTTGGAGGTGCAACCGTGAAGCACGAGTCCAAGAACCAGCCCGTCTTCCAGACCCTGTGCACCACCTTGGCCCTGATCTGGGAAAGTCAGTGAGAACGAGAAAACGGGTGGTTCATTTACGTGGAAGCATCGGATGGGCTGCATCTCCTGCGAGTGCCATATTTCCTTTGATCCAGGTGGGAATTGGGGGCCTGTAAAGAAGTGGCCAGCGTCCTAATTCTTCTGCTTTGCTTTGGAGACTGTCAGTTGTGGTGAACCAATGAAGGAGATGTGAGATAGGGTGGTGACAAAAGGATATAGAAATTCCGCCAAAACTTACTTTGCTACTGCAAGGATACTCGGGTGGTAACCAGCCAACCTCTCCAGAAGCTCACCTTTTGGGACGGAGGCCTGCCAGTCTTTGGATCTAGAAGTTAGCATATAAGAAATAAAAGGCAAAGGCTTGGCTACCTTCTTTTGAGTTTTTGATGTGTTCATTGTTGCAGATGAGGGCCATGTTATAAACTTCATGGCTGATAGCATATGTTAGTCGAGAAATGAGTTACAAAACAAAAGAGACTGGATCGAAGAGGGTGGATGTATCCCAAAAGGCCCACGTAATCTTCATCACAGACAAAAATAAGCAGGTGATGGTTTACACTTACTTGCGACAAGGATAAGTAACAAATCTTCTATGTCCTGGAATATCGGCATATATACCGAGACCAAGTGCTGGTAGTCCTTGTGTAAAGAAAGCTGTTTCCGGATCCGCTTCCAATTCTTGCTTTGAAAGTAAGAATCTGTAACAACAATTCGATTGCTGTGCCGGCTGTGGAGCATTGGTCTTGCCCAAGATAGAATTAACACCAATGGAATGGATTCCGTCAGCAGCAATAACAAGATCCGGAGAAATCACTGTTCCGTCAGCGAGTGTCATAGATGGAGTTTCCGGATCCTGAAGTATGGTTTAGTAAAGTCCGCGACCCTGATAGACTGATACTGTGCTTACATAAATGACAACAGCCGATTTCACACGAATGGTGGCAGGCATTCCAGGTCCATCTTTAGTCGTGGCAAGTTCCTTGAGAGCCTCGTGGAGATCGACTCTGTGAGCATAATAAAGCTCCGCTCCAAAATTCTCAACATTCTTATCAAAAAGGGTAGTTGATAGTTCCTCCAACGTCGTCGGTGACCTGAAGAAAAAACCTTTAGATGTCACGAAACGTGACCGAACAGGATCCAATCCCCAGGGAACCAAAAACCGAGAAACATTTGGAGGAACGTTGATAGCTGCTCCTATCTCGTTATTGAGAGAGGATCTCTCATATAAAGTAACTTTATGCCCACTTCGTCGCAACGAAATCGCCGCTGAGAGTCCCGTGATACCTGCTCCGGCGATGGCGATCTCCATGGTTTCCAAAAGGAAACTTATAGGGGCAGAGATATTTATTGGATCGATTTGAGCAAAACTGCAGCTGTATATGATAATTCCGAGTATATAAAGTGAAAAAAGAGTCGTGGTGTTTCAATTCATTGTATTCCTCGTGTGCCTAGAAAATATTCCCCGCTTCCCCCTTTCCCCCCGTCCCGGGTCCGTCCCTTCCGTTATGACCTGCATTAGACATGTGCTTATTTTAAGACTAACGACCTCCACCTTCTATCGATCCTCTTCCTCTTCCGTCTTCTTCCAATTGATCATTCCTGTTTTCCTGAGCCTCACAATTTCCTCCCGCGTCCTCCTCCTCCGTATAACAACTTAAGAGATAATCTTGCTTTGCTTCGTACGCCTCCTGAACGGTCCTCGACAGCCACACTAGAGCAGCGGGCTTACAGTACTCGGCGACTGTCAGAAGTTTGGAGTCTGGGTTCTTTCCCACGAATGCATTCCAGGCATTCATCAATGCGACCAAATCACCTTGGGTGACATTCTCAGCATTCCCTGCCCTGGCGTACAACTCAGCTGGTGGCCCCCGAGGTAGTTGTTTCTTGTTGATGGCATCTTTAATCTAGTTGCTGAACCCGGTATAGTTGCGCTTGTGTTCCGATATCTGTTCCGTGTTCGACATCTTATCCAAGTCTTTCTTCGCGCCGCGTTCTGAATCCAAAGGCTCTATTCCATAGCGAAGCTTTCGAAAATATGTCTCAAGTTTAATTGCGTTCTTCAAATAGAAACGCGACTAGAATGACGTTAGGCAGTGTCTCGGGGATCCCTATTCTTCTAATCATAAATTAAGGGTTAAAGTATTACCTAGTTGCGGAAAATGGGGCAGCATATCAATTTGGATAGATTCGTGCAAAAGCCGGCTGTGAATCTCCACGTTCCTTCGAGTCGTGGGAGAATGTGTGACGGATTGGATTGGTTGTAGTGGTCATAGACTCGTCTGTACAACCTAACCTCGGCGGATGTCGGCGCAATCATCTCTTTTGGTTCCTCATTCAGTGAACTATCTGGGACGAATTGGGGCCTTGGCTTCTCTCCTGCTGGGTCCTTTTAGATGGCTGGGACCATGTTGTGAAGGGTTTCTCTTCGTGACGTCGTTTGGGCGGCATGGTCAAATTGTCTCTGCTCGAGGTGTATTCCCGCAAAGGACCATGAAGATGGATTCCGTTGAGGTGTTGAGGTGTTGAAGTGTTGTAAATTTGACCTGGTAGGGGCCTGTACTCTCACCCTCACTCTTCCAGTTGCTATTTCTGTACCAAACCCCTCTGATACTTGGACAACCGGCCAAAAAAGGTAGCGAGCTTGATCGCCATGTTGATTGAAAGTACCTACCCATGTATAGCAATCTAGAAGGCGTTTGTGTCTCATCTTTCATGGTATTTTTACAAGTTACTTGAATTATAGGAGTCGATTTCGAAAACAATTACATGAAGACTCGACGATCTTTTGTTATTCTTGTTACAACGCGAACTCTTACCTTCACCGGGGTTCCTTTCCAACCTGGCTTGATACGAAATAGTCACTTCTCTGTACAATCTCTAGGTTCCGGCTCAATAAAGGAGCTCTCGAATTCAATTATGATTCCCGCTCAGCTGCTGAACCCATCCGGCGGGACAGGTTCCAGTACAGGCCAAACCAGACGTCTTCTGGTTCTCAATATTAGAACACAAATATTGCACCGCACCTCCACCATTCTTCTGAGTAATATCAATCCCAGAAAAAGTCAAATTCTGACACGGCGCTCCAGCACTACAATGAATTCCAGCCCCAACATTGTATCTCGAGGTTCCCTTGATATTCTCCCATCGTATATTCGAAATCCGGAGTCTTGAACTGTCACAGTTGGTATTCGAATATATGCAGGCTGTGATGTAGATTGGTTGATTGACATCTGTGAAACTGATGTCTTTGAAGAGAATGTTTTTCACGTAACCTCCGCCAGTGGGATATGTCTTGATCCACTGCAGAATGTCGGAGTCAGTATTCTTCTTCAGAAATGTTTGTGGAGTAAAATGAGCAAGAGTCTTAAGGACTGTTGTAGAAATTTTAAGAATTGGGAATGTCTTTGCTCTATGATTTACCCAAATAGCCATTTACTCAGAGAAACTGGGTACTCACAGCAGCGTTAGAGCTATGGGTGAGGGTAACGTTTTCGAAGACGACGTTTTCCACGGTTTCGGTTACTCCGTTTGCGATGCTACCCACGCACATGCCTCCGGATTCATGGCATACGATGTTGCTGATGTGGACATTTTTGCTATTGCCTTTAACAGAGATACAGTCCTATGAGAATAAAAGCATTTTATATTAGTAAACAGAGACGAAAATTGGGAGGAAGAGAAGAGATCAAAAACCCACATCCCCAGCGGTCACAGTCCAATTGGATATTACGATGTTCTCCGAGTTCCATGTGTTGACACCATCCGTATTGACCGTTTTCCATTGCGAGTTTGAAATAGCGCTCATAGCAAGGTTGGTCATCGTAACATTTTTCGAGTAAGCAACGAAGGTATTCCTATCTCCAACTTAGCCAAATAGCTCCGAAAGAAGGAAGTTCCAGAAACCTCCCGCATACCAGAACTGAGGTTGACTCCAGATGATCCCATCAACTAGAATATTCGTCGCATGCCACAGAGTAAGCGAAATCGGCCGTCCATTCTGATTCCCCTGGTTTTTGTTCTGATCGTACCACATCTGGCCATTTCCAACAAAAAGAGCTTTCCCGTATCCGCGTAATGTGATGTTGTTACCACCAAGCCTCCAAGCGGTAGAGCGACCAGCATAAGTAACAGAGAGACTATTCTTTAGCCAATAATTGATATCTGTACTCCAGATCAAAGTTCCATAAATCGAGATGTCGCAATTACGCAAGTCAAGGACATCTATGACTTTCCCGATGTGAAATGTTCCTTCGGTGAGTTCAATGCTTCCCTCTTTTCCGCACTTCTTGAAGGCTTCGAGGATTTGAGGTGTGTCGTCCAAAGTACCAGTTCCCGTTAGGGGAGTGACAGTGCACGCTGAGCCGATTTGGGTTACGGTTGCAAATGCCGGCGCGGTAACCAGCAGCAGAAGTGATAGAAGAATCGTGGTTAACATGATGACATGCGTGGTTCAAATGGTTAGAAATGAAAGGGATATGAAATTCAAAGGACGCTTTTATTTTAAATGATCTAAATACATGAGAGCCTACTGATAATTATTATTAGGCTCAACCGGATCGATGAATGTCAAAAGGCGATAGAAGTCTAAAATGCGGGGAACAGAAGCGAAACTCGAAAGCAATTTCAGGGGGGGTTTTGCCCCGCCTCGCTAATTTAGGCGGGAGTCCCCTGGTTTGAAGACCCCACATTACCCCTAGTTCAGTCATCCCGGACACTGTAGTGATCTCACCTTTGAAGTCTATATCAAGTCTATATCTTTAATACTAGAAAGTAGTCTTATAAGTAGGGTAAATTGACCTGAAAAGTAAAAAGTGTCTATTCGCAGGCTACCTATCAATAGCTTGGCAATAAGCACCAACTGCAACTGGTAGTAGATTACCCATGGCAATTTGGCAATTTATACTCCTAAACCAAACTTCTGTTCTATATCAAATTCCGACAACCAGTGTAAAGTACTGAGAGATTGAGAGCCAGTGGAGAAGATGACTATTCGAGAGTGAGTTGGTTTTCGACAGTAAAGCTTTCACTCTAGACTTCCGATCACTCATAGCAAGCCATGACAGGAACCTATCCTGAAGATTGAATTTGAAAAATTGAAGCCAGGACGGTATTACTGTAGCTAAGCTCAAAAATTGATCTGGTTGGCCTGCTAGTCTAACAGTTGAATAGTACAGCTGGCATGAAACTTGGAGCACATAGATTCCAGCGATACATTCGTATTTTGCAAAACGTCCAGCGACGACACAATACAACTGGGTTTCCATAAACACAACATCTTCCACGAGGAACAATTTGAGGTCACACAACCATTTTATACCCAATTCTCCACTCTTCTTTCAATTTCTCTCGCGGCCGCGAATTAGTTATGTAGGCCCAGAGACTAGCTAGGGATTCTCTACTTTTTTTGATATTAACAGCCTTACAAGGTCTGGAGGTTTGTGAAGTGTAAAAATATTTGAGTACTGAGAAGACCATATTAGATAAGCAACGTTTTCTATAATACTGACGATAACTTTATCTAGCTTTTAGAAACGATAGCACCAGGTCTTATAAATAGCATTACCTACTCATGGGTTGAGGAAAACACAAGACTAGAGAATACTATGTTGAAAACACGTTCGGATCCTTACGGAGGACACAGATTACGATGGGACCTTCCTGCCAGTCTATTTAAGAGTTGTACAGTTGAGCTTGATTACTTGGCAACTGGGTGGGGGCTCTTGGTCTTGGTGAGTAGTTGGGTGTTCTACGACTTTTACCAATCGAGGATAAGACCATTTTCGACAACAAACGCGGCAAGTTATAAATTGATGTAGTATTTAACATTTTTATTATGTGTCACTAACTCAAAACACCAACTGGTTTGTGGAAAGAATTGGAAAAATGACTGAGACACTCCATACGCACCGCCTACATAAACCTTCAAGGTTGAATTTTGAGTTTTGATAAAAGCCAACCCCAAACGAGCTGGTAGTATGAGCTGAAGCCTTGAGGCGGATTTTATTCAAGTCGTTCAAAAATAAAACTGTTCCGACCTTGGATATTGACTTTCTGCTGATTTCCACTCTAGAAACCTTTCTAATTGCAGAGCACCAAGGAAAGAACATCTGCAGTACCCAAGTCACAAAAGCGAGCTTGAGGAACCCCGTCTGCATTCGAAAAGAGAGCTTGAATCAATGATGTGATGCTGTAATCTTGAAGGATCAAGTACAGTTGTTCTGATGCTGAAGAGCTTCCACATAAACACTGATTGATGTGTTCACTTCCCCAATTTGGATTATATGCATGGTCAGCAAATTGCATGAGGCTAAAGTCAGCCTCAAAAGTCGCTTAATGAAAACATAAACAAGAATGACGTCAGTTTCAAGAGATAGGAGGTATGTCACGTGGATTCAATGCTGCTTCAGGACTAGGTTTCACCATCTAGACCCACATAGTTTGCTGACAACGATGCATAATCATCACCAAGCAGCCCTAAACACAAGCCTCGACCATCAACATCAAAGGTTCAAGTATCTCCCACAAAGCAGTAGGTAAGACTTTTCAATCTTCATGCCACCCATTTCTCCAACAATCTAGCATCTTCTCGTCCTCCATCCCAAGATCTATATATGAAGTTCTTCATAGCCCTCTCCTCCATTTTTCTCATCTCAATTTCAGTCTACTTCAGTACCCCACTCCAAGAGCTACTTACCACTCTCAAAAACTTCCAAACAGCTTCAACTCCCTCCTCAATCGAGAAGATAACAACACCAACAATTACCCAACAAACATCCATGACAACTGCAACACAGGCCATCAAAGCAACAATGTCCAAAGCCCTCACCCACGCAAAGATCGTACCCCGCCGTTCCAACGATCGCGGACACGCAGATCACGGATGGCTCAACACCTACCACACCTTCTCTTTCGCAAATTACTACGATCCCAAGTATCAGAACTTCGGTAGTCTACGAGTCCTCAACGAAGACCGAGTCGATGCGCAGAATGGATTTCCCACCCACCCTCATCGCGATGCAGAGATCTTCTCCTACATCTTAAGCGGAGAATTGACACATCGGGATAGCATGATCAAGAAAGGGACAGAAGGAAAACAAGGCGATGATTTCTTCAAGATGCACAGGGGAGACGTCCAGTTCACAACTGGCGGAACGGGAATCGCGCATTCGGAACAGAATGAGTCGGATGAGCAGGTCCATTTCCTGCAAATCTGGGCTCTGCCATGGAAGAGAGGTCTTACCCCACGATACCACACACGCACATTCTCCGAGGAGGCAAAACGCGAAGCCTTCCTTCCTATCCTTTCGCCCTTGAAGGCAGGACCAACCGCAACATTCGAAGAGGAGAAGGTTGCCGAAGCCACGCTTCCCGACACAATCCCAATACACGCAGATATGGTTATGGCAGCAGGAATCATTGGAGTGGACAAACGCTTCAAGTGGACAGTAGGCGCGAACGCTGTGCAAAAGACCGAGGGAAGAAATGTTTACATCCACCTTCCTATGACAAAGAATGGGGCGATGAAAATCAGGATCGATGGAAGAGAGACGGCTGTTCTCTCCGAGGGCGATGGAGCCTTTGTCTCAGGGGTCAATGCTGGAGATGTGTTGAGCGTTGAGAGTATTGGAGAGGCAGAGGCGGAAGTTGTAGTTTTAGATAGTGATTAGGGAGTTTGAGTTTTGTTTGAATTAGATACCAATTGTATGTTTGAACTTTTCAAATAGAGATCTAAGCATTTGTAGGTTGTGCGTTTGACCAAAAAAGTGGCGGGCCTTAGATAATTTACCGGAACTTAAGATGGGATTTTACAACAACGATTTATTCGGATTGATTCAAACTTTCTCACCATTTGAATTAATATTAATTCGCCCTTTCTGTTTCTGCTTGTATTTTGTTTTTTTTCCCTTCATATTTCTGCAACCATGTTGTGTTAACGTATCTAGTATCTCGTTTCTTGGGTTCAACAGGGTTCTGCCCTCTAAGGCGCCATCTGACAACCCCAAAAGCGTACGGTCGCATTCCACCAATGCCCTGTGATGCCCTGTAAAAATGCCCCAAAGGCTTCTGATTCGCCACCTCCCTGTAAAAGGCGTCGATGCTCTGTGTTTTTTTATCTCTCTACAAAGGTTATCGAGGTCCTGATATCCTGTCTTTCATTGTCGTCTTCCTTATTTACCAGCAGTTTTTAAGCGAAGATGATGAAATCTTAATTTGCTTCCAAGTCCCTTGTGGCAATGGGTTTTCTTGCTTCTCGTAAGTCTTATCTTACTTCCCTCCCAAAAGATCTTTCCAATATCAAATCTCAGCTAACTTATGTAGCAATCGTTGCAAATTCTTGCGAAGTACGCGATTTCTCCGCATCTAGTCAAACCGACCTCGATAGACATTTTTTGACATCAAATTGTACAGGAATCAACGGTAATGGGCTAGTAATCCACGCGGATTACAAAGGGGGCTTCAGTCTGTCTGGCATCACGCACATTACTGGTGGAATCGTTTCAGGGTCAAACTCGAGTTACAATGTTTCTGTGCCAGGTCTTACAGAGATTCATATGGATGACCTCTCACGATTGATAAACTTAACCTGGGTCCCACGTCTATCAAATATTTGACTCTGTCGAAGCAGTCAAATGCTACCGGACTTTCTGTTTCTGCCGTGAATACTTCTCTGAAGATCAATTTTCCGGTTCTAGAACTCTCTAGTTTAGACCTGAGTGGAAATATCTCTGGGTAAGTTCTATTGTATTTTCTCTTGTACCAACTGTTGCTGACCAAGTCTCAGAATTACAACTCCCAAATCTTACTAGCAGCGAAAGATTTGTTGTAGATACTAGCAAGTTCGGCTATGGGATCTCACTACCTGCACTAAAGACCATAACAGAATTCAGTCTACATGGAAACTTCACCGGGTTCGAGATTCGCATTTCCTTCATCTTTAGCAGTGCTAATATATGATAGACTTTCCCTACCTATCCTCGAGAACATTACTAGTCACATGTTAGTTGAGCCGAATGAGAAAGCAAAGCTGGACTACGATTTTCCAGCTCTAAAAAGAGGTTCATTGGACTCGATCGGCAGAAATGACATAGCTCTATACGATGCTAAAAGGTAACAATAATCTTCATCCATTCATACTATCTCCTTTCACACTGATCACAATTTAGTCTCAAACTGCCACTTTTAGAATCCATCAACAATCTCTATATCTCAATGTCAACCAAAGACCAACTTGTCACCTTACCTGCCCTCACAAATGCAAGCAAAATAAGCATCACCGGCTCCGTATCCGAGTGTGTCACCCCCCACCACTTCTTCATGTTCTCTCAACTAACAAACTACTACAGCGTCCAACTTCCAAACCTAAACTACCTCATAAAAGCCCTCAAAATCCATAGCACCGCGAAATTAAACTGTACCTCTGCGAACGAGACATACACCCGAATCCAAAAACAAAGTGTAAATACACCGCTATATACATGTGAGAAGATCAAAGGACCGAGACTTACCAAGAGACAGAAAGATGGATTAGGGATTAGTCTTGGTCTAGGCTTAGGGATGCTTACAGTTATAGGGTAAGCGTTTAGAATAAGGTGGTTAAATAAGAGGAAGAAGAGGAAGATTGTGAAGGAGGAGAGTGGACATAGGAAAGCGGAAAATAGCTCTGAGAGGGAGAGAGGCATTGCGAAAGGAGATATCAGTAGTCGTACACCTGTTTAAAGGAGGAAATGGTATAGAGGCAGGTTTAGAGTTTATTATTGAAGTGAGATACCTATATTTTATAGAAATAATCTTTAGAAGAAATTTCATAAACAGTGTTCAAACAATGTTCTCACCCCTCTTACAAAGCTTCTTCCCCATTTGGTTCGACCTACATATTTCGTTGCAAGTCGCGATTATTTCTAGTAGTTAAGCGACTAAAAATAAACCCTAAAACTACCAACACCACCTCTTCTAAAAAGCCGATTTCATAACTTCTAACTTGGAATGAACTTTCACCCTCTTACTTTCTAGTTTATTAAAAAATCACTCTTATCGCGAGTACTAATACACATGTTTCCGGGATAGTTAGAAGAAAAAATGCGAAATTACAGAGAACACCTGATAAATTCGGTCCCGCATTTTGTGATATCAGGGCCACGTAACTGGCTGATATTTACAGGGTTCGCTCTATATATATGCTATAAGTCGAAATGATACCGTTCAGTAGTCGTTTTGAGTGAACTTTTGCGTTATCGGTGCTCTAACGCAACGGTTTGTATATTACGCAGACTAATAGCTGGTAATATAACATATGACTACCGAACACCTAGAAATCATCCCGAGCTCTTAAATCTAACGTTTAACGATTTTATCTCGGTGCTATACCTCTAGTATAAGGTACGCCTTTGGAAGTTTAATATATATTATTCCTTCGACCACTTTCGTAGATATGTCTAGTAGAGTTACTTCATAGGCTGACTTCTGAAGCTCTAATTCTATAGACATGATTCGGTCTAAGTAGAGTAATATACGATATCAGAGCCGCGTAACTAGCTAATATTCGCAGAGTCTACTCTATATACGCGCTATTAGTGAAAATGATATAGTTCGGTAGTTATTTTAGATAAACTTTTACGTTATTATACCTCTAGCGCTATAGTTACCTTATGTATTATATAGACTAATAGCTAGTAATATAACAATTTTAAGAGCTAGAGTTGTAGTTTTGAAGCTATTTTCTCTAAATAACTGAATTCCGTAATAAACATAGTAATAACAAGACTTCAAGTATTAAAATAGATAGAAACATAAAGCTAAATAGTCAAGTAGGTTATTTGCGAGAGCTTATACCTCTAAAATAAAAAACTACGATAACACTCCTAGGCTAAGTTATAAAAAGATTAAGTAATACTTAAAGTAATAATAGATTCGTTCTCTAAGAAACCTCTACTATTAAAACTAAGAAATAGTTCTTATTTAGTACGAAGCTAAAAGAGACAAAGCAAAATAAAAAGAGAATAGATAATACGTCTAATTAAAAACTTCAAGTAATATTAGCTTCTTACGTCTCTATACTTTCTGATATTTCTAAGAATTTATTAAAAACCTCTTATTATTAGTTTTATTATTTTATAAGAGTTCTTATAGATAATAGATCTAATTATAAAGAGTTAATAGTAATACTTTTAATATAGCTCTTTAGTTAGATATATCTTATAATACTCTATATATAAATGTTTTTTTATTATAGTTTCCTAGTTTTTAAGTTAAACCTACGAGTTTTTCGTTTTATATAGAGAAAGGTATTATATTATTAAGAAAGAGAAGATGGATTTCTAGTAGTAGTTATAAGATCTAGATAAAAGCTAATAGTAAGCTAAAAGAAAACCAAAAGATCTTTAAACTTAGTATACTATATATAATAGCAGATTTCAACAAGTTTTCTATTAAATCTCTAAAGGAAGTATAAATATAGTTTTAGTAATTAACTAGAACGCCTCTTATTTATTCACCTAATAAATAGAGTATAACTAATACCTTAGAAGACTAGATTAAGCTATATATTTCTCTTACTAGTAAACTCTAGCTAAATTCAAAGTCTCTATGTCTCTAATAACTTCGAAAACCTGAAATGATTCTATATTTGACTAACTCTATTCTTAGTTAAATCGTATAGACTACGGCTAGAATATAGAATATAAAAGCCTTTGGTCTGGAAATATTATTCGTTAAGAATATATAGGTTTAAAGAGAGGAGAGCGAGTTAAAGACAAGTGAGGCGAAGTTAGTATAGTCGATAGTATTTAGAATATTATACTACTACGATTTATTATTAGAAACCCACTTTAATACGTACTATTTATACTATTTAAATACTATAATATCTAATAATATTATTCTTTATACAGTAATTATCTATTTTGCTCTCTAAATAATGATTTATACCTTAAATATCCCTTGATTAATAAATAATACCTGGAATACCTCTTGTTTTTGTACCTCTTATTTTTAGAGAGTAAAACTATTAAAATAGAGGTATTCTAGTTAGTAAAGATATTTTCCTTATTTATTGTTTTCTCTATACTAATATACTAAAAATTCAATGAATATAGTAAATTAACCTACTACTACACTATCTATCTACTTTCTAATACGTAAACTTTTATAAGTAGACTAAGTAACTTCTCGTTATTTACTAAATTCTTTACCTTAAGGTTAGGATCTCGATTAATAGATTCAGCGTAGGTATTAAGAATATATTATATACTATTCTTACTATAGTAATTAAGGTATATATTAGTTAGGTAAGAGTAAGAGGTATACGCTCGAAGGATTATACGCTAAGTCTTCTTAGAAAGGATAATATATAGGTGGAATTCGTATATCTCTTTTACCTTATACTTAAGAATAAACCGACCTTTATCTAACTTTATAATCTTATAGGATTCGTTCTAATTAATTAGATAAATAATTATAGCCTCTTTTACCTTCTTAAGAGTAGGCCACTCCTGACTAATTTATATAACGTCCTTCGAAGCGTTAGTGTCTACTAGTATAGAATTACCTATTAATTTATTTATAATAACTTTATTTTATTATTCTTATTAATCGAGCTCTTTTAATATTATATAATAAGGCTTTATACGCTGCTCACGCTCTACTTTATCCTTATACTTAAGAGCTAGTATATTAGTAGTAGTAGTAATAGTAGAAGAAGATAGAGAGAGAATAGATTTTAGTACTTAAATATTATAAGACATCCTAGTATATAGTTTTAATTTACTTAAAAACAGGTATAGATATATAGTAAAAGTAGTAAATATTTACTAACTAGAATACCCCTGTTTTGATAGTTTTACTCTCTAAAAATAAGAGGTATAAAAACAAGAGGTATTCTAGGTATTATTTATTAATTAAGAGATATTTAAGGTATAAATCATTATTTAGAGAGCAAAATAGATAATTACTGTTCTTTATATTATTAGTATTTTAATCAATATTATAATAATATCGTAGTGTTACTAAGCTATAATATTTAAGCTTTTTACTCTAGATTTTACTCTACTTCTTTTCAGCCTTTTAATTTAGCTTTATATAGTATAACGTATAATACAAAAAATATACAGCTAAATAGCTAGAATTATAGATCTATTTAAATAGAGTATTTCAAAAAAAGAATCATATAAATAGCTCTTAAATTAACCTAAATATTATAAGGTTAAAAAGGTAGCCTATACGAGATGAAAAAATCTCTTAACACCAAGTACTAATTTAACAACAACAACGTTAGATTACTAGCTAGAATATAATAAACTAGTGTATTAAATTCTACTAAGTTTTACTCTTTAATTATAGGCAAATATTAACCAAATCGATAAATAAAAATTATTTTAGTCTAATAAGTAAGTAATAAAAGAGTATATAGAAAAAGTATAAATAGCCTCATTTTAAGAAAAAGTGGGTTTTAGCGCTTATAAGTTATTAAAAGATATACTATATAATATCACGATATTACGATCGTATTATAGCGTATTTAGATACGTACTACTAGGATATCATGATAATATATTAATCTAAAATACTACAGTATTTTATTACGATAATACTACTGACTATACTAGGCGAAGTCTTCTTACTAGTGAAGGAAATCTGCGAAGTTGAAAGTAAAGCGAAACAGATATTAATAAAGATACTATTTCAAATGAATCCGAAAACCAGTAGTCGAAAATCTCCGAGTCGTCAATGGAAAGATCGCCGTTAGCAAAACCATATTCCCTTCTTGTTTTCAAGTTCAAATATCTAATCACGTCATGTCCCACCTTCTTAAACTATAAGCTCTAAACTCCGCAGCCATCTTTCACATATTCTTCCTAAGGCTACTCTCTTCTTACGATCAAACATCCTCTCTCATTCGAGAAGCGAGTTTATAGCCAACACTACTCCGCGCCAAACTTATTAGTGACAAAACAAGTGCCAAGATCCTCTCATCGACACTCCAGATCAACCTTCTTCCACGTAACACATCCCCTACGAAAGCAAAGCGCTTCCCCTGTCGTAGGTGCTCTATACCACATAGAATATAGTCTAATCAGAGCCCTTATTAGAGAGTTTACAAGGAAGTTTAAAGTAGAGAGTAGTGTTAAAAAGTAATACTCTTCTCTAAGAAGGTGTAAAAGGCTTATAATTAACAATTTCTTTAGATTCTTTTATAGGTAATTAAATTTTAAAATTTTATTTCTTAAATTTTTAAATTTTAAATTCAACGCTTTTACTCGCTTCTCCTCTTTCTCTTTCTCTTCTCCTCTTTCTCTTCTTCTCTTCCTCTTCCTCTTCCTCTTAAAAATAAAGAGATTCTTCCTAGTCACTCCAAAGAGAAGGAAAATTTAAAAGCGCACCTATAGACGTATCTAAATACAAGCCTAGTAAACCTAGCGTAAACATTTAATATCAAAACTTATTCCTTCCAAAGAAGCTTAACTTGCAACTAACTCTAGAAGTAAAGAGCGAGCGAAAGAGCGAGCGAAAAAAAAAAAAAAAAAAAAAAAAAAAAAAAAAAAAAAAAAGAAAGAGAGTAATTAAAGAATTATATAACGTAAGGCTCTTTCTAAATACCAAGTAAGAGAGAGTACTAACCTTTTCTCAAAAGAGAATACGTACTAACTATTTCTATTCCTCTTTATCACTCTCGAATTTATCTATCTCTCTTAATAGCCTCGTAAAGTACGTTAAACTATAAAGCTAGCGTCTATAGTATCTACACTACTTTCTCTAATTCTCCTTTTTATCCCTTACTAGCTTATTTATAGAGATGATACCTCTTCTTAGAGTATTCTAGATACACCGAGGGAGTGTTCTAGATACACCGAGGGAGTCTTCTAGATACTCTACTTACTTTTATAGAGATTGTAGTATTTAATAGTACTACCTCCTAAGCGAGTCCGTGGTTCTGTTCTTTTTTTTTAGTATTTTTCAACGCTTCTTCTAGACATAAATACTATAGTAGTAGTAGTGAGTGAGGTTTTACGTAGGTGTAAATTCCGACGTTTTTTTCTATCTCTAAAGAGGGTGAGGTGGGGTGGGGTGGTTATCATCTAAACTAACTTCAGGGAGCCAAATTCAGAGGGTGCTCACCAAGCTCTAGGTAATGGTCGCCGAGTTGAGGGTCGTGAACGCCTCTAAATTACAATAAGCAAGGGCTGCGATCGCTAAATTTCAGGGTACTGATGCGTGCTGATCATCTGAGAGCGGCTTACGACAACACAAAACCATTCAACACCGGGGGAAAAAACACAGGACGAGTAACGTAGTCATAGGATATCATTTCGTTTATAGGAGGAATCTAGGAAGGAAAGCGAAGAAGCGCTTCGGAAAATGCACTCGTGAGTAGCCAGTAACCAACTACCCAACACCACCCACGTTTCAAACTCCTATGTAGAAACTCCCATAACCAATGCAATGCAATACAATGAAATACACGCCTTCTCTTCCTCAACGCCAAAACCAATGATCGTAAGCCAAATAAGCAAGCATCCAATCATAAAAGTGGTATCTAGCGTCCCACAAAAAGCCCCCAAGCAAGTGTACCAATTCAAATCTATACCAAGGAAAGAAAATGCAAAGAAGAAAGGAAAACTCCAAAAAGCTCAGAATTTCTCCATCAAGTTCATCCTCACGGTCCACATCCTAGCCCTCTTCCCAAAAATATACATCGGAACCGTAGTCCCCATCAGCACCAACTGTATAACACCCAACCAAATAAACACCGTCCTCGACCCATCAGCCTCCAACCACCGATTAAAGAACAAGCTAAACACCAACCCATGGAAGATATTCTTGCTGAAATTAAGCGTGACCAGTGCCTCCCCAGCATATTGTCGATAGCTGTCAACGCAAAACGTGATGGCAGTCGTAGAAGCGAGAGAGCACCCAAACGAGATGATACCAAAGAAGACAGTCGGAACAATCCAAGCATCCCGTTCTTGCGCAGACCATCCGAAGCCCATCAATCCAACGACTGTAGTGAGGGTGATTGGAATTCCCATGACGAGACGAAATTCCGGCTCATACAAGCCTCCATTGCGTTTCGTCATAGCTCGAACGATGACATCGCTAACCTTTCCCGCAACCGCTGTACCAAGAACTCCTCCGATGAAGGGCGAGAGGTAAATAAGACCGGTAGAGAGGGCAGAGAAATTATACGTGTCATGCGTACGATATATCTCAGATACAGATTCCGAGAGAACAATCAACCAACCAACAGCACAGGCATAGACTCCAGCAGACCAAAGTACAGCGGGATATGCGAATAAGATGAAAGGACGAATCGCGACTCGAATCCATTTATCGTTACTTAATCGACCACTAAAAGGCTTCATCTGCTGAACAAATGATAGAGGTGGCCCTTCTCGTAGAGCATGAGTATATCGTTGAGAATGCGGTGTGTGTTCGGGTTCTGAAGGAGGGAAAGTGACTGATCCATCAACGGCCGCCGGAGGTTCATCCTTAGAGTGTGTACGGCCCATGGGTATGTAAGTTGATTCATTTTCCCGTCCAGAGATATAAAATGGAGAGTTGATAGTTCGGAGGTCTGGGGTTGGCGGGCAACCACCCGCGGGTTGAACTCTTGCCTCAAAGTCGTGATGAGCTAGACTTGGTCGTGCCGCTCGGTTATACAAAGCTGGAGCGTCTTCGGTGGGGACCCCTTGATTCCAAGGGTAGTGGCTTTCTTGAGAATATGTGGCCCCATCTGCTTGTCTTTCCAAGTCTTTTGAGTGCGTATTGTCATCAGCAAAACCCACGCTTCTTGCAGTTGCTCGATGTGCAAGTGGTGGCTTCTGTGGTTTGGATGGATCCTGCTTTTCGGCATCTTTGGGATCTTTGAGAGAAGTCATTGTCGCTGCTTGCGAGGTTCTTTTGGGCGAGAATAAAGAGTGATGATGGGATTTTCGACTTTTTGCGTGGGGTGTTCGATCCCAGAAAGATTCCGGGACGAAAAAGAAGAGGAGAATCCCACAAAATCCAACGACCATGGAGACAATCCAGAACACCCATCTCCATCCCATCTTCTGAATAATGGCAGCACTGACGAGTGGTACCAGGTTTTTGCCTCCGAGCAAAAGTAGCGTGTATATACCAATTCTATAGGCACGCTCATGAAGGAAGAATATCTCGGCAATCGTGGCAGAGGGAAGACACTCAACGGAACTGACCGAGACACCTTGGAATATTCGGGCCACCAGCAAGGAATTGTAGGAGGGGGAAGCAGCGCACCAAGCGGATGTGGCGACGAAGAGAATAGCACTGAATAGGTACACTGGACGTTTCCCGTATAAAATGGCAGTCGGAGAGGCGAATACCGATCCCACTCCCAGCCCCATCATATACAAGCCTGTTGTTAAAGCGACGTCCGGAACGGTGACGGCGTACGTAGTAGCAACGTTGGCAAAGCCTGCAGCTAAGATTGGGGTCATACCACCACCAACCATACAATAAAGACCCAAAGATAACAACGCGGCATCTCGTCTCCATTTTGGCCAGTTCAGAGGGTCGTTGTTGGATTCTTCTGGTTGGGGATCGAGGATAATGGCGCCATCGGCGGTTGTCTTTTTTGGATCTTGCCTGTGCTCTTGTCGCGAGGTCCTCCGGCTTGGAGAGGGTGTTGAAAGTTGAGGAGGAAGAGATGAGGAGGAGGTTACGGCTGGTACATTCCGAAGTCCCAAAGGATGATTACGATGATCGGACAGGAGCATAACAGAGCCTGAAAGCTGGCAATTAGCAGAGTTCCCTGGTACTGGGACAATTGAGCATGTTTACCAGGAACTTCATGGGTGGTGGGAACGTTCAAAATTCCAAGACTCCATTTTGTTGTTGGCCGTCCCATTTCCCCGTCTGTCTCGGTTTCCGCATCTTCCTTGGCTTCCTGGACATCTACTTCATTGTCGTTATTTGAGGCGGTATCTCGATTGAAAAATGAACGTGTGACTCTTAAGAAACCGCGGCCGCTTCTAGGCTGAGTCTTCACGGTAGCCATGCTGGGGGAAATTAATGGCCTTGGGTTAGACCGTAGAAGAAAACGGGCGTAGGTAGGGAGGAAAGAAATTCTATCAAAAGGTGAGGAGGATTTCTCCAGAGAGATATATCTTGGAGGTTGAGGAGCGACTTTTGAAAGTCCATGAGAGGGAAGGGTTTAAAGAGTGTTGAACATGTGTCCAGGTGGTTGGTTGCAGGTAGGGTGGTGCAGAGGAGGGTTTAAAGAGGTATTTGTCGAGATAAGAGAGAGATATGGATGGTGGGTGACTAGGTCAATGGAAGGAATGGACACTCGATCACGAGTTGATATGAGGATTGCGCGGGTAGTAGTTCTTTAGGAAGGGGACGGGAGTTGGAGATGTTTGTTGGGGGAGACGAGCGCTTCAAGGAAATGGAAAATGTTGCTGTGAGTGAGGAAGAAGGAAGAGTTTTGTGAACAGAGGAAGGTGCGATTGAAGAGTTGAAGAGGTGGTGGTGGTGGTGCTGGTGGTGCTGGTGGTGAGATATGAAGGGTTGGGGTACAGTAGTAGGAAGGGAAGTAGAGAGGTAAGACCTACGGAGTATGCTGCTGATTTAGGACGGTGAGCAGACAGCTCCACTCTTGCCTCGGGCACTTCCAGGTTTGCTATGAGTCGAAGCATGAACCAACCGTTGACAGCATCCTGACAGCATCCTGACAGCATCACCCCGTCCATATATATGGAGCAGGGCAAGCATTCCCCACGTGCGATAGGATCCCTAGGGCATGTGCACCACAGGCATGAGGTGAGGTGGGATACTAGTGTAGAGTCAGTAGACACCTGCGAAGAGCCTCGTGATGGTAGTCTACCCAAGAACCCGTGGACTGGTCCAAGGGAACCCCTCGTGATACCAACACCAACACCAACACCGAATAGTGGAATCTCCCCGGATTCATTTTGGCAGCAGATAGAACTAGAAGCGCAGCTGCCACCATCGTGGCCAAGCTTTGCGCCAAGCAATGACGTCGGGAAGGAGTATCCCAGTATCCCTGACAATCGGTCGAGTATGGCGCGTCAATTTGCGCGTCTGACACGATTCACGAGTCGCAAACACCATCAACTGCCTCTATAATGATTACTCGGCCTGCCTCCAGACTCCTGCCGGTCGCAATTACGAAGAATACGCCGGTGGTACTTCCAATCCCTCGCCACTTCTCCAGCACGAAGGACAACAAGGAGAAGAACAGGATATATACACCGTATGTGATGAGATTGTCGTTGTTACCATCAAAAGTTCCAGCTCCCAGGTTCTCCATATGCTGACATTTCCCCGCAGAGTTCGCCGACCCGATGATTTCCAATCCTACCTTCTCTTGTCGTCCTCCTCTCGAAAGCCCCTCTTAACCTTTGTCAGTACCACCGAATTTCTCTTGCTTTGTTCCGGGCCTGTGAAGGGGTTTGCGCAAATATTCTGAAAATATCCATTCGCCTACTATTGTTTTAAAGGCCTGGGATGGAATCAAATATATTGTCTAAATTGGTCTGGCAGAATCAAAACCGGGATTGCCTGCCAACTTTTCAGCCCGGCATTGAGCTCTCGTCTGAGCAGGCTTGGAACATAGTGCGCGAGTTGGAGTATAGCGCAATTCCAAAAACGCCAACTCTCATGCTCTGTTTCTTCTGTTTCTGCACAATCACTAACATCCACCAGTGGACAGCCTCCTACTGCAACACCTGCCGAACGGTCGCGCCCCTCCTCCACGACCTCATAGAATCCGGCGTTGGAGAGGAAGAGGGCGGGGTTTCCTTCTGCGAAGTCGAATATGATGCGCCAGATATAATGTCCAGTGGCTTCGGAATGACCTACATGATAACCTCCATGCCAACACTCCTATCCTTCGATCGAGGAGAGGCGCAAACAGACACCAAACTGGTGGACCCAAGGAAGTTCCGAGATACAGAATTCATGAAAGAATGGATTAGGAATGAAGCCAGAAGGGGAGGTGGAGGATCTGGAGGATATCCTCCGAGTGGAACGGGATTGTTTGGAGGTTTATTCGGATCTTCAAAGTAGAGCAATTGACAAAAAGAAATAGAACAACTTTTGAAAGCCATTGCATTCATTTGTTCATAAACTCTGCCATAGAATCGCTCAAGAGAAACCCTATTCGGATCCTCCAAAACCCGCACCAAAAATGCGCATCCATCCATCCACGCCTCCCTCCTCTTCATCTCTTTATCAATCAAGGGTTGTAAAACACCTCCTCAACTCCCTTCCACCAAGCTGGCTCTCCATCATAACTACACTTCGCGCCAGGGACGAAAGACTCCTGGAACGAATCCGTCATCTTCCACCACTCTTGAACTTTGGGGTTCTCCTTCATTCGTTCCATGTCGCCTGCATAGTTGTAACCCACGTATTTGAAGGACGCGAAGAGGATTCCGGTTCCGGGGTCGTGGAAGATGGAATCTATTGATTTCTGTATTAGCAAGCATTCCAAATTCTCCCCTCATGAAAATCAACACTAAACTCCCTCCCCATCCAATCCTCTTCCCAACCATCCATCCCCCTTTCATTACTAACCCAACCCATTTACCAACCCAACCACCCCCCCTCTCACTACCAACCCAAACACCAAACAAAAGAAAGAGGGATGGGGGAAAAACATACAATCCTCAATATTGGAATCCTTAATCTGCTTCAAAACTTCCGGCCAGACCTTGGCGTGACATTTCTTGTACTCGTCCACAAACTCCGGCTTCAACTTGACGATCTGGGCGATTCGTCGCCCTTGGTTCTTGAGGCGGACTACCGGGACGGTGGGGGTTGAGACTCGACCCTGGGGCGCTTCTTTGGGGGAGGTGGGGGACCAGAGGGGGGAGGTGGGAGGTTCCGAGTTGGTTGCCCACATCTTTTTGTTTGTTTTTTTGTTTGTTTATTTGCGGGGTTGTGAAGTGAGGAGATCAGGTTGTTTTGTTTTTGTTTTGGTTGGAGATTGAGTTGGGAGTTGGGTGATCGTTCCTCCTGTCTTTGTTTAAATTCCACGGATGATGGATGCGGGGCGGGGTATTGTACCTACCTATAGCTCCAACTCGTCCTTTCCCTCAATTTCCAGGTTATCCTCCGACCTTGATCTTGTCGTAATGACCTTCTTCGACCTTGGAAAAATTCAAAGAGGCAAGAACGAGGAAAAGGCTAAGAATGAGGAAAAAGCTACGGTCGAGACGGGATTTCAAAGCGTGCGCTACCTAGATGTTAATTGATGAGTGAGCAGAGCAATGCAGCAGACAGCAGCCAGCTAGCTGTGCCCCTCCCTCCGTGCCTCCTCTCCAGTGCTGTGCTGTGCTGTGCTGTGCTGTGCTGTGCCGGGAAGACGGGACCTTCAAATCATGAGCGATGCCGGATCCCGAGGGCGAATTAAGTCCGTTTTTTTGGCGGGTGGGTCCCGCTTTTATTTGCTTCTTTTTTTTATTTTATTGGTGGGAGTGTGGTGGGATGAGGTAGAGTACGTCACTGGTTCTTTTTTTCATCTTATCAGGATGGATCGGTGTGTATTTCTTTGGATTTGTTTAGGATTTGTGAGGGGTTTTTGTGAGGTGAGGAGTTGTTGTGTGGGCTTCATGGAATAAGCTTTTTTTTTTTGTTTGGAGCTGTCATGTTGCGGGGCGCTAGCTATTTTAGTTTCTTTAGCTTGGGAAATCTTATCTTGGGACGCTGAGATGGTGTGCCAAGAGGGTGGGTGGCATGTGTAGGATCTGTATCTTCCAGAGTTTGTGTATTGTTTTCGAGTTCCCTTTTTTTCTTTTCATGGTTCAAAGGTTTCTATTTCGATATTGCCCTTTTCTCCTGAATCTTCCAGCGAGGTGGGGGCTTTCGACGATTCTTCACTTTACAGTCCAATCTCATTGTAACCCTGATGGATGGTAAAGAAGATAACTATCGTTGCTTCAATTTTCTAGTGGAACTTACGCAATTGTCCTTGAAGGAATGTTCAAAAGCTTTAGGATAACCACTTGGGACTTTTACTTGCTAGTTAAGCAAAAAAAAAAAGGTCTGTTACTGCCGCTTTAATCATCCATCGCGAGATTGTGTAACGCAAGAAAAGCCACTTCGCGGGGTAATTGACGGCCGATGGCTGTTAATTAATTTAACCGGCAGGTATAGGTGGTAAGCAGACTTCAGCTGGTGTGGGGATATCTTCTCTCAGCCCCTTTTCTTTTCCTTCAGCTCTCCTCCTTCTACTAGCTTCAAGTATCATCCGATGGCTCAAGATCCGGGAGCCGTTGGTTCCATCACCGACACCGTCAACTTCGGCGAACAACTCGGCACCGCACTCCAAGGATTCGTCGAGATTTTCTTAGATGATGAAGAGCCTCTATGGGTACTCCGGGATATCACTTCTAACATTCATTCCACAACATCAACTCTGAGGCGACTTTAAAACAAAATCAACACCGATGATTCCAAGGAGAACCCCAGGGTATTCAAGATACCGGCCTCCAAGAAATCGAGGAGCTAAGTCTGAAGTGTGGGAAGGCATGCAGGACTGTGCTCGCCCTCGTCGTCGCTAAAGCCGTTTGTTTAAAAACTGGTGGAGAAGGGAGCGAAATTTTGAGATTCAACATAAATAAGAGGAATAGTTGTCAAGTAGGATTACTTGTAAGAAGTCCCTTGTTGTCTTATGAACCAAGGGTGTAAGTTTGACTTTCCTATCTTAGGAGCCTCTATTTTGGCGTCCTCTTAATAGGTGTCGCAGTTAGCTGCGTTGGGTAAAGTTTAGTCCCCTCTTGAATCTACACCGCGCAATTATAGCACGAATGGAGTTATGGTAAGTACTTTGCAAACCAACACTCTCCGTGTGTTTTCTCCTTGTGCCGAATTGCTGACTCGGTGGTGGTTGCTTTCTAGTACTTCGAAGAAAACCTTTGAAGCTTTCGAGGAGGAGGCGGCACTTAGAGCTATGGCTGTTAGTTTGAGAGCAAAGGAAAAAAGGTCCGGGAGGCAATTGATACGTGAGCAGAAGAAAGTTGAAGCGGAGGAGGACTCTGACTATGAGTCCGATTCCGATTCCGATTCCGATTCCGACTCTGAGGGCTCGGTTGGTACTGGAGTGTCTACTAAGGATGGCTCGGTGGTGGATCGATTGATGACGGGAAAAATATGAAGCAGTAGGTCTACGGTATTGGTGTTGTGAAAGCTCAATGGCATTGACAAGTTCGACAGAGATTCAAATCCACCTTCATCAGTTCCTACCATATGCGAAAAGAATAGCTCTTCAAAGGAGCCGAACTTCCAGTCGAATGAGACAAACAAGTCTAGCTCGCCAGAGACTCTCGAGAAGAAGCCAGCAAGTCTAATATCGGACGCTAGCTCGTCTAAAACGTTGACGCCAAACACTCAACACTTACTCCCTCCACCGAGCATAGATGTCCCAATGAAGCACAGAGAGAAAATTGAGACAACTCAACCGAATTTGAGCATTTAGCAACTCAGAAAAAAGACGCATCTCTACTTCTACCAGGCGACAAACAAGCGAAAATTTTACAAGACGCATCCCTCCTAGCGTCCCTGGGTAACAATGCAGTTAGGAACGTGGTCCCAGTCACGCTGAAAGATGGAACTTACAACCTTCCGCCATCCATTGAAGAGAAATTCGCATCCCTCACGATTTACAAACGGAGTATCCTCCCCTCTTGGCTAAAACCACTCACCAGAAGACTCGGAAGCAATATCTACAACGACAAAGAAAGCGATACTCTCGAAGCATTCATATCTTTCCCCACCCCGCCCCACCTACAATAGCAAAGCATCAAAGTTCCTTTCGGACACCCCACTAAGACAACAACAGAAGACGTCCGTTAAAACATATACCTTTCTAAACCCAACACGACACAGCTATTTGCACAGAGCAATATCGGAAATAGAGAAAGGCGAATTTGAAAAGAGGACCCTTCTTTCCATGGGAATGTGTTCGGATTCCAACAAGAAGGAAAAAGAGACACTCCTCTTCCTTCTCCATAAAGGGGAGAAGAAAACCAAGAAGAAAAGTTCCGAGGGATGTCAGGAGGAAATCATACCCTTTAACATCCGGTTGGTCGGAAACTCATCTTTCCTTTTGAACAATGTCGAACATGGGAAGTAAGTTCCTCAATCCATTACCTCAGCCGCGAATTAAATTAACCAAAGTTGTATCTAAAGCGAATGTCGGGGTTGATCAAACAAGGCTTCCTACACGTTGTGGGACTCGGTCCCAATGTTAACCGAGGCTTTTACGATCTCATCTGTCCGAGAGGAAGTATCATTCTCCCAACAGTAGGGGAAATAATGATAAACCAGGTTGGACAGTTTCCATGTACATGTGGCCGGACGTGGTGTATAAAAATCCACCACCCTCTCCTCCTCTAAACAAGAAACCTCCTCAACCACCCACGGCTTATGTACCTCCCCCTCCCCCTCCTCCTCCACCCCCCAAGCGGGTAAAGGAGGAGAATGAGATCTTTGTCAACAACGCTCTTACAATCGACATAGCGAAAGAAGAGGAAATGCTGAAACTAATTGTCAGTGCATTATTAGCTAAATTTACCAATGCAACGAATACAAATATTGACAAGCGGGGTTGTATTCTTGGTGATAGCAATAGCTCGGAGAGCGATGAACGTGATGAGAGTGATGATGGCTCTTAAGTTTTGGTTGAAAAGTATAAGCAACTAAAAGTGCTAGCTAGGTGTTGTGTTTTGTTTTGCAAGTGGGAGAGTGTTTTGCGGGGTTCAATAACTGGTGGAATTGTTATTTGCTTGTTTTATTTCTCTACTTTGAGTACTTGAGAACCTCTGCTATAATCGTTTACGCTTACCATCACGGAACCAAAAATTTCAAAGACACTACGTGATGGGCTGTCGTTCTGTAATTATTTACCGAAATATTTGTGTTAGACAACCACTCTCTCTGTGAACAGAATAGTTCGCAGTAATGTGTGCATAACACGACGTAGGAACTTGGTAAAAGGAAAGACAAATATAGGCAGAAGAGTGCTGATTAATGTCGCTCGCGAACTGTCTTAAGAGGGTGCTCCTTGGAGTTTAGCGAGCACCACTGTAAAAGTTAGCGATGAACCCCTTGGAACTTAGCGACCAGTCCCTCTTCTTGCCGGCCCGGCTCATCCTTTTAGATTATGCCTCTGCTCACGATGACTAGTGTAATAAAATAGACTCTGCAAGTTTGGTTTGGAAATATATGGTATTCCTGAGTAAGGTTTTTCTTTGATATTGTTCTGCGGACCTTAGAGTGCAGCAGGCTCGCAATGGACATTAAAAGTGGCAGTCAGGTTCGTAGGGTAATTCATATAAAGTCTCCTAAACAATTGGAACAATTTAAAATTATCCTAAATAGTTGGAGCAAACAACGTTAATTGTCCCAGAGAGTCGCGGGCTTTAACTGCCGCTTTTATTGTCCATCGCGAGAAGTTCTCACTGAGGCTGACGCCGGATTGCCTTGAAACACCAGCCACACTCGCCTTATAGGCGGATAATATTTGGTACATGTCACACTTGATAACGGGGCCTGAGCAATTTTGTAATTCCGAATCTTCATCGATAGCCTTTCCAACCCCGTCTATCCTGTTCTGTACGGCACCTTACGATCGCTAAGATGAGCTGCCAGGACCCCGGCCTGGACGATCTTGCCTATCCGGTCTGTGAGCAGGTTCGTGACCTGCTCATCAGCAAGGAGCAAACTCCACGATCACGACATCTACCCCGAGGACCGACCCCCTACTATCCCTATTCTGACATCATCCGCTTACTTGGGGAGAAATCGCATGCAGACTCCAAGGGAAGAGAGATATCTCGGGGAGAGAGTGTGTTCAACTGCAAATGCTTGAGGTGTCAAAAGCAGGCAGGACTCCAAGGGGGTATCAATAATCGCTCTAGTCGTTGGGATGATGGAGAACTCCTGGGAAGCTTTGCGACAATCTATGCGCTGCTGATATTTCTTCGGTGTCCTGGCCTAATTTCAATTTTTCGTCAAAATGGGTTTTCCCTTGATAGTGGCTATTTGTCGTACGAACAGTTGCTCTTTATCGACCGTTCTGAGGGGCTAACAGCAACTCAAGCAAACAACATCCGCAACGAGATCCTACGTACTCAATACCAATTTCGAGTACGAAAGTTCGCAAAAAGGACTGAAATCACAATTGTGGATGAGCGAGAAACTTTGCCAATCCGAGAAGATCAAATTGTCGCCGGGGAGGGCAATTTTGGTGAAGTCTATGCATTCGATATCCCTTCTGAGTATATTGACGAGAATTTGAGGTCCCTTCAGGTGAGATTTCGGCCACATCACATCCGACGAGCACAAATCTAATTACGTACATCCAACAGACGAGTCGGTTTGCTAGAAAGATATTCAAACAGCTTCCGACCCAAAGCAAGCAACATGTCAAAGAAGTTGTTCTTCAGCAGCTTTCAAATAAAGAAAAACCGCATTCTCATTTGATGCCAGCTCTAGCGGCCTTCGAGCATGGCAAGGATTTTTTCTTTATTCTTTTCGAGCTTGCTGAGAGCACTCTCTACAAATTTCTAGCCGGCGATGGACCAGATATCAGCCCACGAGAGCTTTGGAAACAAGTCCTTGGTTTATCAGATGGACTTGCCCGCTTGCATCGTATGGGGGTGGTTCATCGCGATCTCAAACCCGCAAATGTTTTAATTGTCAAAGGAGTAATGAAGATCGCAGATTTCGGTTTCGCGAGTTACAACCCATCGCTGGATACAACAGGATCGAGTCTCACCGGAAGTTATGTTCCTGAAGGCATCAGTAATTATTCTCCCCCGCCAAGCGATGGAGGATGCGAGAAATATGATGTGTACTCTTTGGGGGCCATGATGTCTGAAATTGCATGTTTTGATGTCGGAAAGGAGTCTAGAGTGGCCCAATACAGACAGCGCAGGTCGGAAGACCCAGGAGAGAAACACAATCACTCCCGGAGATTTTACTACCAAGAGGGAAATGAGATGAAATCATCCGTTGCCGAGCAGCACTTAAGTTTGTTGAAGTGGGTGCAGGAAGAGAGCAAAAATCCTGAAACGACCATGGTTCCTTGGCAAGAATTCTTCCTCCAAGAAGACCTTTTCAGTATGATAGAAGACATGCTCCAAGGGTCCAAAGCAAGCAGGCCGAAAGCTGCGGAAGTGGCGTTCAGACTAGGAAAATTTTCAACGCGAGCTGAGGAAGATATAGCACACCAGGCACAGAATATCAACGACCGAACAGAGTATCGTGCTGTGAATAAATGGCTAGAGTTATTCGTCGACAACGCACTTGGGCCATCAGAATTGGGAAACAGATTGTAAGTCCTACATGTAGCTAAGACCGTGCACTGTTGACGAGATCTAATTCGACATGACAGTATCGCTAGTTTCGCAGGAAATATGAGTTGCGGGCTTTTGCTCTATCCTAACGCAAGGACGGAGAAAATCAAGATTTTGCGTGTCGAGTACTCTTTTAACGAGAGTGGTGTAAAACCCGAGAAAGAAAGAGAGATTTCCGGTACGTTACTGGTCTAGGATTTGAATTTATTCGTACTTACGACCGTGGTAGTCGATCGCAAGCAAAAGGTTCCAGAGGCAGGAATCAAACCAGCTTATTTTGAAGAGGCGAATGGCAACGCGGTATGTTTGGTAAATGACGAAGTGAAGACGATCTACACATTCCGTCGCCTGTCTGGTCAGTATCTTTTGTCATTAATAGGCAATCACCTCCTAATTGGAGATAGATGCACTCCGCTTCCAAGGTGTAATGACAGGCGAATTTGTCTACAACCAGTGAGACTTCCACCCCAACCCCTATGAATATATCACCCTGACCATCAATTTTAGTATGAGCTTTAAGCTCAATGACTTTTCGCTGAGGAATTATGGAAAATCCACTTCCACTCCATCCATTCCATTTCTCTCTAGAAGTAAAAAATCCAAAGACAAGAAACAGGTTGTCAGAGGAGAAGCGGCTCAGCTTCAAATGTGGAACCGGAAAATGCATGATTCGTCTGCACTTCCCGACGTAAAGATTGCAATACTTTCCAAGGACACGCTTACCATCGTCAAAAGTGAGTTAAATGTAATTGAACAGAAACTCATCGTTAACGGCATAACCCAGTTACCAGCCAATTTGTCGAAAACGCAGCAAACAGACTGACAAGACTCGATCCTCCTCCCCCTTCAACTATCGCCCGACTCTCTCTCCCGGAGACTCAGTCTATAGATATATCCGAGGGTATTCCGTTCATTTTGGAACCTCGAAAGTACGATAATTATGACGAAGTTCGACTTGACTTTAAAGATGAAAACGGTATTGTCACGTTTATTTATATAATAATGATTGAGTTCTCTTTTACTAATGAAAAAAAAACACAGACTGCAAGGCCTTCTGGCAAGATCTTGATGCTCTAGTGAAGAAAAGTTTTCCGGTAAAGTCATCGCGGAAAGTCGACTCCCCAAAAGGCTCGATCCTATCTCGGAGAGATACGACAGAATCTGATGAAACGACACGCTCGCGAGAGACGACTCATTCTCGAAAAGCAACTGGAAATGGAAGAGAGTTGGTTGAGCCCCGGAGAGACAGTCGGAGATATAACACCTTGCCAGCAAACCACTCCTAAGGGTTAGATTCCACATCATCCACTTTATTTACTTCGGAGCGTCCTCGTGAGCACCACCAATACCAAACCGCTATAGCGATCATTGAGAATGTCAGAGCTATCACAACATATATCCAGATATTTGATGCTACAGCCAAACTGTGTCCGTCTTTCGTATCTTCAAATCCGAAAAAGTTGGACCCGAAGAAAGTCTGTCATGGAATATAAGTTCTTTCGATCATAGTTGAGGGGTGTTTGTTTAAAAAGATAACCTACGGCTAAGAAAGTCGCGGGAAGGAATATGGCAGATATGAATGCAATCGTTCGCATTGCCTTAGTGTCTTGAGTGGTTTGTGAGGTCAGCTCTCTGACAAGACTGTTCTCCTCCGCCCCTTGTTTGGAAATGTCATGCATGGCCAAGTTGATTTTATTATTCGTTTCAGCATTCCGAAGATCTAGTATATGCTCAATCTAGATAGGTCGCATTAGCAAACCTTACCGTCTCAATCAAGAGCGGGTTCTTTCCGATTACAGTTCTGTGGATTTGCCCCGAGGAGACTTACCAAAGACCCGACTCCTCGCGCTCTACTTACGAGAGAATCAAGCTGCGAAATATGAGTCTCATTTTGGAAAATATAGTTCTCGATCATAATCTCGTACTGGCAGAACAATCTGGCCGTTTCCTGGGACGAAAAGAACTTTATACGAGTGGAAAATGCTTTGAGATGGTCGCACAGATTTCTATTGAGCTTGAGCGTGTGCATGAGTCGTTTCAACTTATCCGTCATTATCTGCAGGCTGCGTATGTCGCCAAAGTCCACAGTAATCGCACCTTCTCGGACCGGATGTTGAAGATTTGAGGAAAATCCGCGATCCATCTTCAAAAGTTAGCTTTGATGGAGCATGGAAAGCCTTCTTCCACGTACTAGTTCTGAGAACTTCTCCTCCAAGTGATTTACATAGTCGCGCCAATTCTCGGAAAGACAGACCAAGATGAGGGCGTGACAGCGAAGTTGTCCGAGGGTTCCTGTGGTTCCAGGCTCTGAAAATGCCTCATTTAGGCGCTTGCTCAGATTGTCAGGTGGATTGAGGAGTATCCAGGTGCATTTTACTGGATCTATTTGGAATTTGTGGTAGACTCCGGTTTCTCGAATTGAGAATGGGTCTTTGAGGGGAGAGAGTCGCATGTGTCTAGCTACATATTTTACACTGTATGCAATTTCTATGCAACAATTAGCAGGGTCCTTGTTCGGAGCTCACCGAAATACACACCATAATCACAACCCGGCAAGTTCGAGGGCTCAGGAGATAGCCTACAGAAGAGTGCTGTGAAACTTTCTTCGGATGCTGTTATTTTTTCGCCAAATGCATGCACCACATCCAGGAATCCAGGGTGCACGTCCAACCCAGTCATTAGCTTACGAAAGAGTTTTTCGGTTATCAGGAGCTGGCTCCAAGAATGTTCTTGGGGTATTTGACTAGAGTTGAAGTAAGTCAGAATGCTCAGTTCCGTGTGAAGAACAACGTACAACAGCGAAGTGGTTGGTGGATTCTCTAGACAGGATTCTAATTGCTCTGATGAATTGACTATTAACTGCTCCTGGACGGCTGTACGCTGTGGTAAGACGAGGTCGCAATTTTGGCCGGAAACCACAAACCTTCTTTCTGATCGACCCGGAACATCTGCAATTCGCTTTCTTCTTCATCAAGCAGGAATAGTCTCTCCGCTTCTTTGCTGAGTTCTGCATGGCAGCGCTTTGTATCAACCTCCAAGATAGAGAACGAGAGGTTTTGGGGGTATATTTCCCAACCGGTGAAGCGGTCAGACGTTTCAACTGTCATAATATAGTGAAAACTACAGGTATTGTTGGAAACAAAAAGAGGTAATAATCGAAGATTGTCTCGAGATACATGTTCTCCACGATAACAACATTTTATTGGGCTTAGTTCCCCAATTCAGAGTCACAGCTGGGCGTTTTTGAAGTGTGCCTCACGGGTTACCCGCCACCAGCTGAAACACGTATACAAATTCATTCTGAACAACTACAGCCCTACTAAGCCTTCTTCTCTCCATCTGTCTTAGATGCTTTAGCGATCGCTCGCTTTCGTTCTCTGCGATACTCATTGAAGCGGCGATGAAGTTCTACCTTTTGATTCTAATGACATTTACTCGTCAGCGAAAACTACTCAGCGGAACAATTACTTACATGCTCCAATTTTCTAGGTATCTCGACTTTCCATTTCGCATAATCATCTGGTGGCTCCTGTCACTCATGTTAAACACATCAATTGGCCGGGTTCTGCGAGCCTTACAATAATCTTAAAGTTTCCCTGGCCGAACCAAGCCTCGAGTTGTTCTTCAAGTATGCTTTGAACCAGCGTGTATCGAGCATCTATCGTTTCTTCGACCATTTTTGCTTGCAAATCTCTTGTTCCGATCGACACGCCGGGTTGAAATATCACAGAGAACCCCCGGGGTCATCAGCAGCCTGCTATTTGTAAATTTGTAGCAATTCGGTGAGCTCAAACAGGCGAGGCATTTAATCTCGCCTCCGCCTAACGCTTCCTTATCGGGAGACGGCTGGTGTGAGACTTTGGGGTTCAAGAGAAGTTCCGACCAATCAACCAAGTATTTCGCTCGAAAATGCAACACAAAATCAATATTATGCATAGCCTTCACCGAGAGCTTATGGTCACACCACGCAAGGCAAAATTAACTTGTGAGAGAATGCGGAGTTGGCTGAAATGAACGAAATTATGGGAAGACTTGGTCCATAATATCCGTCTTATACCCTTCGTTATCTTGAATAGACTCAAAGAAATCAATTCCAGCCATGGAAACAAATACAGCGACCGAAGCAAACTCTGCCTGGGAAATGAATTCAATCGTTTCTGGAAAGGACGCTCCGGCCATTCCGAGGGTTAGTGCCGAGGAGCATTCCCTCCAAGAAATACCCATTGTTGGAGAGGAGAGTCCGGGTGTTGTACGTGCAAGAATCCTCGCAGACAATCTCACATCTTGGGAACGTGTGATTATTTTTGTTTGTCTCTTTCTTCTCGCTTATGTGTATGGCCTCGATGGAACTCTTCGCTATGTATACCAGGTGAGAAACCATCTTTTGACGTATACCCTCTTTTCTAATAAAGTCAATAAGCCATACGCCACTTCTGGGTTTGGAACTCACTCGACTCTTGCTACTATCAACGTTATCCGAGCTGTAATTGCTGCTGCTGCGCAGGTAAGAAATCGTTTGGAATTCAATGGTTCATAATTCACTAACATGGCCAGCCCACGGCCGCTAAAATTGCCGATGTATTTGGAAGAACTGAACTCATCGTTGTGAGCGTCGTATTTTATATTCTTGGTGCGTGAAATTCCATCCCTCCCGGGCGCCGAGTCACGCTGATATTTTCCAGGTACAATTGTTGAAGCCAGTAGTCACAATGTCGAAGGATTCGCAGCTGGGGCAGCAATATATCAGGTGTGTAGCTCTAGAACACTCAGACCCGAAAATGTTCTAACATTTTTTTTTTTTAGATCGGGTGGACCTCCATACTCGTCCTTGTTGAAGTGGTCATCGCCGACATTACTTCTCTTAAATCTCGCCTGGTATATTCCTTTGTTCCAGCTTTACCTTTCCTGGTATGTGTCCTTTTCTAGCTGAGATCAAAGCATAAAGTTGACCTTTTAGATCAATACATGGGTCAGTGGTGATATCAGCGCAGCCGTGCTCAAAGCTACAACCTGGCGTTGGGGAATCGGAATGTTTGCAATCATATACACTTGTAAGTGCCCATCTCAATGCCTTTTATGGTTAGCATAAGACTCACATTCTGTACAAGTTGTATCTATTCCGTTAATTATTTCGCTTTGGCTGCCCTACCGAAGAGCAATAGGAGCCGGAGCCTTGAACAATTACAGAAGCCCATCGCAATTGCTAGGGAAACAACGTCTGGCTGAAGCAATATTTTGGCAATTAGATGTGATCGGAATCTTTTTGTTGATTGCGGTATTTGCCTTGATTCTTGTCCCATTTACGATTGCTGGTGGGGCATCAGAACAGTGGACTAAGGGAAAAGTTATTGCACCTCTTATTATCGGTCTATTTTGTATTCCCATCTGGATATGGTGGGAGACCAAAGCCCCGTATCCAATGCTGCCATTCACGGCAAGTTACTCGCTACGATATGCGTTTTGTACTCGCTAACATATATCATAGCTACTTAAAGATCGTGCAGTATGGGGAGCTCTTGGGATTGCTTGGATGCTCACATTCTGCTGGTACTTGCAAGGCAATTTTCTGTATACCGTACTTGTCGTCTCGTTTGACGAATCGGTTAAGAGTGCTACGCGGATCTCTTCTCTGTATAGGTGAGTACCACTTTATCAAAGTTTCAACAAATTACGATGCTAATCTTTAGAAGCTTCTGTTCCGTAATTACAGGTGTCATTCTTGGTCTCATCGTACTAAAGGTTCGCTACCTTAAGCCTTTTATCGTCTTCGGATCCGTACTTTTCCTTGCAGCATTTGGAGTCTTGATCAACTATCGTGGTGGTTTGGGAAAAGGAAGTCATTCTGGGGTCATCGGCTCTCAGATAATTCTTGGAATCGCAGGTGGTTTATTTTCCTACCCCGCTCAAGCATCCATACAGGCAGCCACCAAGCGTGAGCATGTTGCCGTCATCACCGGTCTCTATCTCGCTACCTACAATATCGGAAACGCGTTTGGAAATACGATTTCTGGGGCAATCTGGACTCAAACACTAATCCCCACTTTGTTGAAAAACTTACCTCCGCCATACAACAACATGACTATTGCTCAAGGGATATATGGGTCTCCGTTTGAGTATGCTACGAACTATACGATTGGGACCCCACTTAGAGATGGTATGGTGGTGAGTTATCGATACACACAGAAATTGCTGACTATCACGGGGATTTGCCTGTGTGTGCCGTTGATTGTTTTCAGTTTGTTGATTCGTAATCCAAAGTTGAGTGAGGAGCAGAGTTTGGAGGATGCGGAGGAGGAGGTTGCCTCGAGAGGACCTTGGTGGAAATTGTTTTAAGTGACCAGCTAAATAACGTTGTAATTAATGGAATGTATGGAAAAGTCAGAAGTTATTTCGTCAGTTCATTGTCATACAACTCACCGCTGTCTAGATCTGTCTAGATGAGAGGCCACTAAGAGGTTAAACTGTCTTTATATTTAGATAAAAACGGGGACTTATAAAGGTGGCTTTAGTCTCTTGCTTTTGCCATGTTTTGGCCCACTTTCTCCTCAGAATGCTAGTTTTAACAAACACTCAAGGCCAAAGCAGTCTTATAAAGTACTTAGCTTTGTTATGGCTCTTGCATTCACTGTAAATGCCAACATTTGCTTCGACCTACCAGCTTTGGAGCAAGATGGCCAAATTTTCTTATATTCGAAGATAAAGAACCTTGAACATGGCAAAACAGCGGTGGACTCGTGAATCAGAAAAACCAATATTGCTTCTGAAAAGGTAAAAATGTAAATCTGGATGATAAACTACTGGGGGGTTGGAAAATATGATGCTAGGTATAGAGTGTCAAAACCAGAGAAGAGTGCGAGAGAATTCCCTGATGGATCCAATAATTGCGTGGTAAATCCAAACTTGTCTGGGCCATTGTACTGGTAGACAAGCACGGCTTGCTTCCGGGGCTCAAAGCGCGTTTGGAAAACAAAGGATACTTACTAATGAATTATCACTGGACTTCAACCCCTGGAAGGAAAATATACCCTCAGAATATACTTGCTCCTGCTGAAAATAAATAACAGATTTTGTACTAATGTCGTGGACCACCCATATCCACGTAAATGCATGCACGTGATTTCGCCAAGAGCCTCAACCTCAGTTTCAGCCTTTGTCTCGTACATCAAGAAATATCCCATTCCATACAGTGAATATTAGGGACGACCCCCCACTGTCCCCGTTGGTAACCAAGTTTGCCACCTATGACCGCGGATTCCGTACTTTGCCAACGTCGATCTGTCACACAGCAAAAGCCATGGCTGAACCCGTTAATCCGTCGATCGGTGAAACTTCCTCAAGCAATATGGAAGTTCTAAATGCTCCACTTGGATAGAGTGCTGATGGTCACATGACCTCAATTCTTCGGAATATCTGGCTATTGAAGCTTACACGACGTTTGGCACAGAAAAGCTATTAGTTGGCGAGTTTTTCACTTGGGTTCCTTCGTCAAAGTTTTATCTAAAAACCCAGAAACGTTGTGGGAATCATGTTCATCTTTACTCGTCGACTCGCTTGGTACCAAGTCTGAACACAGCTTGCGAAAGATGAAACCTACCAAGTCCAGTACCAAGAATATATTTACAATTCCCAAAGTTCGGGCGAAGCTTGTCTCCAGTCCTTCTCATAGCCTTACTTGTTGTGTTGCACCTTTGCGCAGAAATAGTGCCATATCAAGAATTCCCCGCAGATTTCCAAGACCAGCGGCCCGCAATTCGGAGACGTTTCCGCCTAGACCGGTTACAGCATTCAACATCATCTCATGTTTCCATCGTCCGAAGTAAACCAGCAGTGGCAAGAAGTCTTATTTTCGTAGAACATTGGTAACAACTGTTGAGAGTTTGAAACGTTGGAAGCTATGGGTTTGTATCGGCAGCTTGTTCTCGTAAAACTAGTCAGTCCTACATATATGCATTGATTTATCAAGGAATTTTACTTTTTCTTCAGGACAGGTATCCCTCTTTGGTATTCTAACTCGTTCTCTTTTCTTTTCTTTTACATTCATACCAGCTGGCACTGTCGAGCTGGATCGCTCCTTTTTACCATTAATTATTGTTTCGATAAGTGCATTATTGGAGTCACTCCTTCGTTAATCGCAAAGCTGCTTTTCAGCACAGCATATCTACCATCTACCTATTCACGGACGGAGTTCTTAACACACCTTCAAGTTGAATAGGAAAACTCGTTTTTATGCGAGATCAAAACACCGCCAACCTCTAAACAACCACGACTCAAACGTCAACCAAATCAATCTCAAAGACCAATCCAGTATTCATCACTAATTTCGAACGACAATGGCAATCCGAGTAATCCAAGGTATATCACAACTTCCCCGATTTCTCTCAAAATTCGCAGTCTAACAATTCACCAGTATGCGGGCTCTGGTTCTGGGTAGCCTTTATGTTCTTCATTTTCGTCGTTCTCCACCAATCACAAGCCCTTCTCCCAAGCGCCATCAACTCCCAGAAAACTCCCCCAATCAACAGTTCGCCGATAGCCATAAAAAGCAAAGGATTAACCACCCATCAACGCATGCTACGCGCTGAAAAATCATGGCAATCCAGCGTATCCCTTCGCCACGAAATGGCTGCTAAACACCCGGGATATCCGCAGGTTCCTCTCTTCCCGGCGCAAAAGCTTGACGACTTCGGAAAATACCCATACACTATCTGGGATTTCTTCCCAGCAACCTATACCTGTCCACACGACATTCAAAGAGTCGGTCGTCTAGGAGATGGCGGAAAATGGGTCTGCGGAATGTCATTATTCGAGAACAAACCCGCGCCAGCAGTTTCTCGAGCGGAAACATCAGATAATCCCAGTACGATTATTTACAGTTTTGGAGTAAATGATGAATCTACATTCGAAGCGGAGATGTTGGCTCGCATCCCATCTGCACAAATCTTCGCTTTCGATTACTCGGTTACATCCTTTGGGCCTCAACTCCCGGCCTCTTTCAGCGCTCGAGCACATTTCCGACAAGTTGGATTGAGTTGGTACGATGAGATGAATCGTTCTCCTAAATTCTTCAGTCTGCAGACGTTGATGATGGAGAACAAACATACTTATATGGATATCCTGAAAATCGACGTTGAGGGCGCCGAGTATCAGGCTTTCGATGGATTTATGGATTGGTGTGATAAATTGAATGGTGGGGTTATGCCTATTGGACAGATTATGATTGAACTTCATCTTGTTGATGATAAGATCATCAATTTTGAGAGGTTTTTGGCTTGGTGGGAGAGACTGGAGGGTTTTGGAATGCGTCCTACCTGGCTCGAGATCAATCTCCTGGCCGTTACTTTGGCGGGCGGAAAAACGGATCCACGTTGCGTCGAGTACGTGTTTGTGAATCATAAGGATCAGCATAGCATTTTGTTGCAGGAATAGAGATAGACTATAGACTTTCACGACATAGGATGAAGAAAACCTCCTTCTGGGAACCTAGGCTTGTAAGGTTATTGGCGTTAAAGGTGTTATTGGCGTCGGAAGACGAGTTCTAGGCTTAGACTGTCACCGCCAAAATGAAATATCATCAAAAAACAATGGGCCAAACATAGCGGTTGACAAAATTAATGGTAGCACTGATGATCGCGTGGCTTCTCGCATTTTACTTTCAAGGCAGTTCAATTCAACTCATAGCTTAGGGCTTCTCTTACTTTTCTTGGTTTCTTCACGTTTCTCAAATTATGTTTAAAATCTAAAATTTAGAAATCTTAGTTACTTGATTTAAGCAACTCTATTGTCTTCTATTCGCTTGTGTACTTTCATTGTGCATATGTACTTTAGATATTCATCCATTTCAATATATTTGCAAGCTCTTATAACTTTATTCAGCTAATTTAACTTTATTATAAACGCTTAGATGGAAGATTTTTTAATACTTGTTGCTTCGTCAAAGTTCAAAACAAGCCAGTATAAAGGAAATCCCGACTTTGAAAACATGAACGGATTTAACACGAGCCATCCTAATGTCGCGAACGAGTTCTAATTGATCTAACGAAAAAACCCAGTTCCAAATTCTAGTGGAAAGCACGACTTCTAAGTTATAACATTCTAAGTCACCCTTTAAACTCGACCTTTAACTTCTCTTTCGTCCCCCCTTCTTAGGTAACAAATAATCTCCTCCAACAATCGCCTTGAAAACACCATACAATCCAGCAAGCGGCCAAATACCCCAAAACAAGGCCAGCAACCAAATCGTCCAACTCTCCCGCTTAGCCTTCTCCTCGCTCTCCACATCAACTTTCACCTTATCATAAACACTTGGTAAATACTCAGCGTGGTATCTTTTCCGTAGGGCGTCGTATTCTTCTCTATTGTAAATCTCATAAAACTCTTCTTTGGCGTAGTAGGTTTGCGCGTAGAGCCATTTCTGGCCACCGAGTTCGTGAACTTTTTTCTCAAATTCTCGGTTCCAGTAGACGAATTCTCTACGGTCTGTTGAGCCAGGTCCCCATACGCCCTGAAAGAGTTAGTCTTATTTCTTTCCGGTGTGTGGATTGGTAAGAAGAGGATATTTAGTTGAGTTGAAATCATCTCTTTGTGAGGAGGTTATTTTGGAAGAGTTTTAGAGGATGTCATTGTGAGAAATGACTTACAAAGTTCAACATCATCTCTGGCATCTTTTGGTTCGTTTTACCCGCTTGGAGACTGTGGGTGGAAGCTATGTCCTTGCCACTTTGCTTGAGTGGACAAAGCCAGATCGGATATTGCTTGAAGTTGGCGTTGAGATATGACATGAATTCATCTGCTCTTGGGTACGGAATAGCAACGTCCTGAACAACATAGGAAGAAGCGAGGCCACTTTGATGCAAAGCACGATACAGTACTCGTGTATGCATAAAGTAATCGAGGACAAAACGTGTAATCCGATTGAAAGGGGTCAGAAAGTACTTGAAGGCGTATCTTGCAACCCAAAATCCACCACGATCATAACGGAAGAGGTAATCGACGAGTGGGATCGCTTCTGTGGCCTGGTTTCGCCCATTGTTCATGATTTTTTCGACATAAAGGTAAAACCATGGCTCGGTAGGCCTGAGAAATCCTTGAACCCTCAAATTGCCAACATCGTTTGTCATTTCTCCCGCACAGATAACCCCAGAGTCTTTCGAGAACATGATTCCATCGAGGAATTCAAATGACGCATCATTGGTAACCTTCTCGATGACTTTCTGTGCCTCTGGTAAACTTCTCACGGGGAAGTAAGTCAACTTCACATGACTCTTGGCTTCAATCAATTGAATCTCAAGAAGTGTAGTGACACCAAGAGTACCGAATGAAGAGGCAGCCCCAAAGAATAAGTCTGGATTCTCTGACTTGGAAGCCTTGACTACTTGGCCATTGGCGAGAACCATTTCAATCCAATTGATCGTCCGGTCGAAAAATCCGTATCGAAAAGAGCTGCTTTCTCCGGCTGTGCCAGCAAAGCCACCACCGACAGTAATCCCGGGGAATTCCATGACAACTGGAGGAATGAGTCCATGTTGTAGTGTGGCCGTAACGAGCGCATCCATAGGTACATTTGGTTCTACCAGAGCGGTTTTCGTTTCGGTATCGACATGAAGGACGTGGGAAAGTTTGGACGTGTTGATCATGCGATCTACCTCATATTGAGATTTTCGTGTGCTGTTTGTTGAACCATGATATATCCGGAATGGTTCTTTTCGAGCGTAGAAGCGTCCAATATCCGTGGAGATACGAGAGACGGCTTGGTTGTGTGTTTCCATGATGAGAGATTGTAGGGATTGATTACAGAGCCAAAAAAAAAGGAGCTTTTGAGGCAAAGGTCTAAAATCACACCGAGTGGTTCTTGGGGTTGAAGAAGTTCGTAGATTGTCACAACCAGCTAGTGAGGACAAGACGCACCAATGCCGAGAATTCCGGGGGATGATTTTCTATATTAATCGTATCTGTGGAAGAGAAAAGACGTTGCAAACATGGGAATGAAAACAAACAACCTTACAAACAGACAAACTCGAAAGACACGAATCATATGTGAGGATTTCTACCTTTGGTGGAAACGGAAAGTGCAACATGCTGCTGGGAGATGTTGCGAGATGTTGGTTGGCGGTTGGACATCCTTGTACAGAAAACGAAATCCATCTGGGGAAGGAAAGCGGCACCAAGCCACCTCTGTATAGCTGTTTCAAAAGAAGCTGAAATAAGTCTACGGATGTTGGTTGAAAATGAACTTGTAATCGAGTTGTCCAGATATTCTCATATTCTAGGTGATGTCGAAAGTACCTAGGTGGTGGCGGTACTCTCCAATTCACCAGTGCCGCTTTTCCAACCAAGCAAAGCTAGGCAGAGGATACGGACTGAGATTCTGAACAACTCCGCCTTCATTCCATACAAACACTTTGATATGTCTTCCAAGATACCTCCTCTCCTTGAGCCCTATCTCTCGCTCCCACCGGAAGCATCTCTAGTTCTTTTGACCAGTGTCCTAGGCGCAAGCACAAACTGGCTCGTCTTAAGATTTCTGCATAGCGCTTTGGTCAACGATGCTTCATCTGATCTTCCACCAGATGAGCAAACCAAGGTCCTTTTGGTCAGCTTTATGAGAGATTTCGCATTTTGGAAAGAGAATGCGAAGAGATTGGTAGGTCGATTTCATTTGATGTCAAAAGTTTTTTGGAGTTCTCTTGGCGGGGTTATTTTTATGTTGCGGAATGTCAAACTAAGTATTTATTTCCCAGGGTCTCGATCTTGAGAAACATGCTGCCAAAAAGAGGTTTTCATTTGTGGATGGCCTGACTGGACTTTTTCTACCAGCTCAGCAGAAGGCATATGCGAAGACTACAGAAAAAGTTCTTACCAACCCTGGTCTCTCCGCTGTCTCGGGGTTGATATCGAATTCCATTCAGAGTTTGAAGGCTTCTCCAGGTCCAGGGGAAAAGGTTTTGTTGATTATTGACCAGCCGGATTTACTATTGGCAACAGTTGGCGATGTTGGACCTACAAATTTGGGAGATATGCTGCTAGGATTAAGAGAGGTATGTTATAATTGTCAAAAAAATCGATATCCCTTGCTAAATTTTTACTAGGAGACCCACTCCCTCGTTGTAACGCTCTCAGCCGATCAACCATTGGTATTGGCACAACAAACAATCTTGGAGACAGATAACGCCGCCTTCTTGCTAAGTACCGCTCACCAGGCTGATTTCACCATGAGTTTGAGGTTGCTAGACAGTGGAACGGCTAGAGATGTTAGCGGGGTGATTCGAGTTAGCATTGGAGACCAAGGCTCTGAGAATGATGATCTGCAAAAGCGGATTGAGGAACGAGAATTGCTGTATTTTGTAGGTGGAGATGGAGGGGTCAAAGTATTCGAAAGAGGACAATAGAGGTGTTTTTGACGTTTGATACTGGCCAGGAGAGCTTATTGACACTTTCCGAACTCCATGAGAAATTCCAGGTAGCTACATTCCCAACCTCCAGATGAAAGCAACCCAAATCCCAAACGCATCACTTCTGCATCGATACATTTCTTTCGGTGTGCAATTGATGGTATTTGCTAGCGTAATCGTAGCCCCCGAGACATCATGAGCAACCCGCGTCCATTTCCCAATTCATTCAACTCCCATATGATTCCTTTATTCGGCCTTGGTTGGTCCCCTCGCGTCCTTTGGTACACCAGTCTGGAAGCCGTTCTTGAATCGTCGTGGAACACCCTTCATGTGGCGCATGCGTCCTGTACCGGTGGTCTTTCTGCGCTTGGCCTTCTCGCCCCAGTTGTCTGCAATTCCATGTTAGTCAACCCCTCTTCCTGTCCTGTGCCAATCGCCCTGGATTCTACAAATCCCTCAGGTTCGGTGGAACGTACATTGTCGAATCTTAGCTGCTGGGTATCCGCATGAGGAGCAGGTGTGCTTTTGGATGTGGAGAGATCGGCGACCTGAGTATCGTACTTGTCAGTCCCAATTCGTATAAATTGCCTAGGATTTCCTCCATTTCCATTCCAAGGGATCGGTTCTACTGACCGCAACGTCTGCACAATGTGTGCGTCTTGTTGTGGCGCTTTCCGAAACTGGCGGTTCCCTTCGCTGTATAAATTGTCAGTCCTCTCGTATCGCGATCAAAATCGATTGTCGGAACGTACTCATTTTGGATTAGGAACTAAAAAAAAAGGGTCGTTAGCAACTCAACATTACGAAATCAATGCTGGATCACAAAATCATGAGCACTTACCTCGTTGGTGTTGGTCGAGATTGTCGTTGTCTTTTTTCGTGATGATTTCGAAATATTGATCAGTGTGCCGCAACTCGATCCATCCCCAATTCGTCCTTAGCGTCGAACTAGCGAATTTTTGTCCCCGCCACACGTGACCTCAATAGACAGTAAAAGCGGCAGTGTTCGTACCTACATCCAGCTATCTACTTAAAATATCAATCAAGGTGTTTTACAATGACCAAATTTCATCGTTCTCAAGTACTCAAGGTAATATGATCTTTTAGAAGCCAGAAAAGGTAGTTTAATCAACCAATCGGTGTTCGAGATTTCAAAATCTATTTTTACACCACAGTTTTTTCCAGTGTACAAGTCGAAAACAATTGGTACAAAGTAGGTAACATTAAACGCCTCAACCTAGCCCCCTCTGGTATCTCCATAAAACAGTTCCCAACGCCAAAAATAGATCCTTATTATACATCCAGCATGCCCTTCAGTCCACCCTCAACACCTCTCCACCATCTGCCACGCTCCTCGAGGTCATCACCAACTCCACCCAGTGCTTCCTCCTTCCTCCTCTTGGCATCTCTCGCTGCGGCTGTACTACCAAGTCTTTTAACCTCCAGGGGTTGCAATTCCGCATTCAGCCGTTCCAACTCCCGGGTCTTCCTAGGAACCATGGACTGGAGTTGTTCCAATTGCCTATCCAGCTCGGACCTTTCTTTTTGCTTCTCCTCAACAAGATCCAAAGTTTTCTCCAAAGGCATATTCAATGTCGGACTTGATCCTGGTGCTTGTGTAGCCTTCAACTCCTTAATACTAGCTTGTAACCCTTCAATTTTCCCCGGTAATTCTTGCAGTTGCGCTGTCTGTAGTTGAACATTTTCGTATTTGCGAGACAATTGTCGACCCTTCTCCTCCAATTGCTCAACCAATTCCGCAACCTCAATCTTCTGTGCTTTCAAGGATGCTTTTGAGATAGCGAGGGATTCTTCCAATTCAACATTCTCTTGGTGTTCGACTACGAGAGGCGGATCTCCAACAATTGCGCGTATGAACTTTTCTTTTGTGACTTGTTCGAGGTATGAAAAGCGGAGTTTCGAGAATAGTTCCTGTGAAACATTTAGCAATTTTCTAGGTGCAATTCGGGATTGTTTTACTTTGTAATGTTCTAAATCGGCCTCAAGGCTTGCTGGGGTTGGGTTGTCGAACACATCTGTTGATACATCAGATACCCTTTCCCCAGATTTGATCTTGAGCGGTGCTGAGAGTGGCTCGCTCAATTTGATGATGGAAAGTTCTTGTGATTTTTGGGCCTCCAGAACATCTTCCAGAACCTGCTCAGGTAATTTCGCCATACTGGCGCAAAGAACTGTATGATACCCTCGTGGAGGGGTTGATTGAAATGAGGGGTGTTTAATATTCGGCCTGGGTGGAATTTGGTAGCGCTACAAGGATTGCGCTTCTTATTGAGGTATGTCGTTCTTACTTCAATATTGATAGACGTAGAATGCGATTTGTTTTCTTGAGATTCCTCATACAATCGTGTTTGCGACAGAGTGACGTACCGACGCGGTGTTTTGTTTACTTATCAAATATTCTGCCATGTTCACCGCTTTTAAAACAAGCCAATAAGACAGTCCCTAACGCCGACTTCAACCCTCGCTACGTACCTTGGTGGTATTTCACTTCGTACCTGAAGTTAAGCTGCAACTTTCAGAATTCACCAAAGTTGCTTGCTTCAACTTCCCCGACATCTATAAACCAATTGTTCTTTCCTGGCTCGATCGACTTCCTTTTCTTTGAATACGCTTGTCTCGCAATTCTTTCTGCACCATATCATTTTTAGGCCGTTTTGGAGGCTTCTCCACGAATCAAGGGCATGGGGAACGACGATTACCTGGACGACGGCTACGTCGCCGCTCTGTTGGCACAGGATGCCAAAAATTCCGGAAGCTTGTATAGCGTTTCCAGCAGCTCACCTCCGAAGTAAGAGATCTCTTTTCGACTATGCATGCTCCTATGCTGACATATCTTAGACCGTCGCATAAGCCCAAACCAAATACCCGTTTCCTCCGCAACATCATAAAAGACACCGACTCCCATAATGCGGCCCTACTTGCCAAAGAAGCAGCCGAATCTAGAGCGCGGTTGAAGGGGCTTGTGAATGAAGGGCGAGATATAAAGAAGGAGAGCCAGAGGAAACCCGCTAACCCACTTGATGTTAGGAAGAGGCAGCTAGGGGATATTGCAGCGATTCTAGGTGCACGAGGGTGCGCGAAAAGGAAGAGAGATACTGTGGAGAGGGATAATACGGAAGAGGACCGACCCCAAAGAAGAAGAATCAATTCTAGTGAGGTAATTCAACGAGCGAGTGACGAGAAAAACAAGCCAAGGGAGAGGCGAAGAAGGGATGAGGACGATGACCTGAGTGATCATTCAAGAAGCCCAAGGCCACATCGAAGACAAAGGAGCAGTTCAAGAGAGAGACGGAAACCTCGAGATGAGGATCACAAAACGGAATCGAAATCGAATACGAGGGATTCCAGACTACGAAAAGGTAGCTTGGACGAGGATACGAGGAGTGATAGTATAGATGATGGAAGAAGAAAAAGGAGAAGCAGAGAAGATTACTCGGAGGATGGCGATGACGAAAGACGCCATAGGCATCGAAGAGACAGGAGTACTTCACGAGACGGCAAGGATCGGGAGACGAAGAAAAGGAGACGACACCGGTCACGATCAAAATCAAGATCACGCTCACCGCACAAACGCAGACATAGAGACTCACACCGTTCAAGATCCCCTCGCCGAAAGCGTTCACGATCACCGGAATCACGTCGAGAATCACATCGCAAATCTCGTCGTTCTCCCTCCGTGGAGAAAATATCGTCCAGACACGAAAAAAGAATAACCCATCAGAAAGAAGAAGAAGAAGAAGAATATGATTCCGATCCCCTTTCTTCAATAATTGGTCCTCCTCCTCCACCTCCAATTCCTGAAGTTCGCTCCCGAGGTCGAGGAGCGTTCTCACATGGTTCAGGTATTGACTCTCGCTTCTCAGCTGATTACGACCCGACCGCCGACGTCCAACTTGACCCCGACGAGGAAAACGATTGGGACCAGGCACTAGAAGCACTCCGCGACAGACAAAAATGGAAAAAGCAAGGTGCTGATCGGTTGAGAGCAGCAGGATTCACTGATGACGAGATTCGTAAATGGGAGAAGGGAAGTGAGAAGACAGAAGAAGATGTTAGATGGGCAAAGCGTGGGGAAAGCAGAGAATGGGATAGAGGGAAGATTCTTGATAATGATGGCGTTGTGAGCATTGAACCGGCGTTCGGGAGGCTGAAGGATAGCTGATTTTTGTAAATGGGTTTGATGGTTGTGAGCTGGGAAAACGTGTCTTTTATTTAAACATGAGGAACTGCTTACTGGAGTATTGGATTAGATGAGATATGATACATACGACACATCGGGTTTGGACGTCACAGCTCGCAGGGTATGGATGGAGAAAGGGAAGAGATATTATCTTTATTATAGGTTCATGGAAATCATAGTCTGCTCCTTTTCCTGGCATTCGCTGGCACGAAACCAATACGGAGAAATCAACCCCTATTATTTCGATAATGCTTTGAGCGCATATCGTACTTGTCGTTGATTGTCTGAAGTATTTCAAACCAAACATGATGACTCTTTTGCTAGATTTAACTTGGTCTATCAAGATGGTCCTTCAATTCAGTAACCAATTCAGTAACCGGAGATATGCCGATCACCGCTCCCTCCAGGATGAGCTTCCCCAGATTTCGAACCCAATTGAAACGATAAACACAAGTCGAGCAAATCAATTGCATCTGCGCAAGGCACATTATGCCATTCGATTTCCTCGGCCTCCCCCGTGAAATACGCGACCAAATTTACCGTTATGCCCACCTCCTACCGCGCTCACCCTACTACATCCAAGTAGAACGAAAGCCCCGTCTTCAAGCGCTCAACACCAAATCGTCAAGCTCGAGAAAAGTCTCCAAACCATCGACCCAGATAAAACCTTACCAACCCGCACCACCCACCAAACAAAACTTCCGACTCCAACTCGCCCCCGCACTCGGGGTGCCATATGGGCCAAAGCCAGAATCAACCTCGACCCCTATATACTTCACCCTCTCCCTCCTCCGAGTCAACCACCAAATCCACGCCGAAATCGGCCACCTGTTTTGGGAAAATGCAATATTCTACTTCCCCTCGTACTTGTCCAGGACTCTGTCGATCCCTGGGGTGACGGATACTTTCAAAGGAATGGGACAGACCTCGTCGCGTTTAATCCGGCATATTCGAATACAAATGCCCGACTACGAATACGCAGTCACCACTTCCTTCCCCAGGGTGCTACAGACCATACGAAGCAGGGCAAGGCACGGGGCGTTGAGGAAGTTGGAGTTGGTATGGGATTACAGGGATTTTGTATGTTTGAGCCATGTTCAAGAGAGGGATAGACATAGGGCTTGGTTTGATGCTTTTCTGGAAGCGTTGAGAGGTAGTGGGGATTGTGGGTATGAGAGGGTGGTTAGGATTGTGGGGATGGGGACGTTGGGGACTGGGCATAGGGATAATGTGCTTTTGACGATTAGGGATTTACATTTCGCTTGCGGGGGCAAGTTATATTGGGATGAGATTCTGCTCTGGGAGAATTATGAGAGTACGGGGAACATGGAGGCTTTGGAGGCTGGGTTTCCCATTTTTGGTGGGGTCTTTATAGGCCTGGTGTCATGAGGTTACGATTTATGAAGTAATGAGTAATGGGAAGGATAACAAGCAGTTAGATACTTGTGAGATTCGAGTTAATCGTTGCGGCTTATCGAGAGAAAGTATGGCTAGAGAAAATGGGGAACAGCATCCAAATATTACTCGATGGTCTGATAAATAACATATTTATATGTACGGCGCTCACGAAAGATAAAAACTTCCCAAGCATACTTTAAGTATAAATCAGCGTCTTACGTATATACTTGTATTTTTGTTGTATTTTTGCGATTGCTTATTAAGTTATCTTGTGGCGAATATAGGCGGTAAATATCTTATTAAGTTTCCTTCTTCGATGTCTCTGGAATATTTGAAATACATCAAGAAAGTTAAAACAACATAGGAAGAAGCTTAATTCCTCCTCGTCTGACATCATTTTATTGAAATTCCATGTACTAGCTATTCAGAAGACTTTAGATGAATAGAGTAAGTAACTTTAACATATCGTCACAAAGCAAAGTTGCACTGCCACATACGAGTACTGTACCCTGTCAAGTGTGTCTCTTCTTGCCTTCTCTTGATAGTGAAACGTTGTCTGGCCAGTCCTACGAAGCAAATTCTCTTAACCCGCTCATTTTGATTCTCACACATAACTGAACCCTCCCTTCCTCGGACCATTGACCACCCCCACTTCAATTACTCGAAGGCCTCATTTTCACAACGGAGGTCGTGGGTTTCACTACTTATAGACTTCGTCTTCGGCTAAGAATAAAGCTACCTGTATGTAGGTTTCATTCTCTCCTCGTGTCTCATTTAATAGACTGACTTTGGGCGAAACAACTCTCCAAAGCCTGGTGGATCGCGAGGTATTGCCGTTGTGTCGACGAGAGTGAGAACTATCGATATGGCACTCTACTTCATATTGTGGTTATTTTTGCAACGCGCGGCCAAGTATAGAAAAAAGGCGCAATCTCATCTTCTAAATCGCATTGAGGTGAGACGATGAGGGTACGATTATTTGGTACGGAAGACGCATAAAAGTGAGGCATGCATAAGTGCGGCTGGTGAACGAATCTATTCCTATTTTAGCTAGCCTCGCGCTTAATCATCGAGCTCCGCTATAGCGCCTTCCT